>WBMZ01008475.1:0-111475 GCA_013400975.1 Atrichornis clamosus | reverse complement strand
TAGAATACATTGTTTTACTACATTTCCATAACCCAGGACAATAATAAAGGTGAAAAGGCAGTCTAGTAAGCCTGAGAAACCTTTTTACCTGATGTGATTTAATTTCTTGTTCCCAAGAACCAAAAACTCCAAACATTTTCAGGCCAACAAAAGCCAAATGCTGCCAGAAAAACTTGTCAGACCAATAAAATAGTTCACCATGTTAGAAAGACAATACACAAGCCAACACTTCTTTGATTTCTGTCCATGAAAACTGCAGTGCTTCCTTCTTTGAGGAACCATAGCATGTGATTCTCTGGGGCTTGGGTGGCTTTTTCCCCCCTTCTCATTTTGGCTGGAGACTGGTGCACTTCCTGAACACTGGAGCTTCTTGATAGCCTAAAATCTGCCTCCTGCCCAGTGAGATCATCTACAAACCCAGCCAGACCTTCAAGCTGCTTTGTGTTACAATCATTAAGGAGACAGGAGTTGTTGTGACCCTGGTCTGCCCAATACCCCGCAGCAGTCATGGCCGGGATCAAACATCAACGATGCCGTGCTATGGCAGTGTCTTTCTTTGTGTCTGCGCATGGGGGAAACCCGAAACACGAGAATTGTAGTTCCTTAAATTAAATACTTAATATTGCTGTTTGATATTAATGAATGAGACAGTTTCTAGAGTCCTTTCTCCCTGCAAACAGATTCAACCAGTGCAGATATCATTAGACTGTCCAGTTCTGCCTTTATTGTATCCCAGGTAAGCCACTGTGAGAATGAAGTCTCCAGGTTCGTTCAGCTCATGTCTTTGGGAAAATAACCGTTTCCCACCCCTAGATGGATCTTCTTGTGGGAAGACCTGTGGGGTTTTATTTTTTAATGCTTATGTCCAATTTCTAAATATGGCTTTTTTATTCTCCTGTATTTCTCTAAGGCAGGTAACACACCTCTTCACCTGGCTTGCCAGAATAGCCATTCCCAGAGTACTCGTGTTTTGTTACTTGGAGGATCTCGAGCAGATCTCAAAAATAATGTGAGTTTTGGAAACAACATGTTCATTTTTGTGTAACCTTGTTTTAGCTATATTGCTTTAACTTGTAGAAATATTCAGAAAGGCTTAAAGCTGTGATTTTTATTATCAATGGTATTGAAAAAAACACTACCCAACCATTGTATACATCATGCTTTTGGTAGGTCTGAGCAATGCACGACTTGTTCCCATCTATTGAGCAGGGATGGAAGGAGCCAAATGGGGTTTTGCTGTTGCACAGATTAAGGCAGCTGGTCCTTTGCTGGTTTTCAGGGTCCTGATGGCCTGACCTATTTACTGTCACGCAATTCTGCAACAGGCTCCTCTTTCAAAAAGACAGAAAACTTACAGAGGTTTTGCGCCTGAGTGGTAAAAGTCTTCAGATCTGCAGGTCATTTATATTATGTGTCAGTCTGTCACATGAGGTAGATTCAAGGTGGTTTCAGTTTCAGACAGCTTTTCTCCTATTTTATAACTGTCCTGGTGTGACAAAAAAAACAATCTACAAAAGGAAGCCAGATGTTTTTGTCCCTGCTTGATAACAAAGTGGGCAGGGACACACAGAAATGGAAACCTGTGGGTCTGTGCTGCCAGCTCCCAGGCTCAGCTGCACAATCGCCACCCCTCATGGGAATACTGCTCTGGGCCCCACTCACGTTCTCTACGTTATGTGCAACCCTAAGTTGAGATTCTAAATCGCATTGGTTTGTGGTTCAGAAGAACACAGATTAATGGAAAAATGTAACTAACTCAGGTTTTGTAGTGCCAGTAAACTAGCATTTTATAATTCCAGTATTTTCCAGTATTTCCATCAGTGGTTAAAGAATTCATGCTCTCACCTTGCCTGACCCCAGCTCTTGCTAAACTTTCCCACCCATGATAGCAAATTTTGTACTGCAGAGAAGACAGCATTGCTGTTCAGTGGAGGTGTGTGGTGCTTACTGCTCTTTCTGATTTAATAGGATTATTTCATCCCTGAACACCATGACAAGTACAGGCTTTCTCACTGTGATTACATGCTCAGAGCTTTGTTTCTGTTTGCAGGCAGGAGATACCTGTCTGCATGTGGCTGCTCGTTATAATCACTTGCCCATCATTAGGGTGCTGCTCAGTGCTTTCTGTTCTGTCCATGAAAAGAACCAGGTCAGTGCATGAATCTCATTGTGACTCTGTCTTTTGCATATGGCCAGTGGTTGGGAAAAGGAATTCCTACCCAAGTAATCCCGCTTCACTCTGTGTGTTCCACTGTACCACCAAATGCCTTAAGCTTTTAAGAATAGCCTTGAAGTAATGGCTTTATGGTAATATCAGTGGTTTATTATTTTGCCATCACATTTGCATTATTTCTTTAAAGCATTGCTTATTTATGAGGTGATTTAATGATCTTATGGCCATTACAGAGACATTGTGAAGCAGAACTCACTGACATTTAGATGCTACTAAAGTGTGAATTCCTCTGAAATACTTTTCTTTGCTGCATTTTGCAGTGGGGGGAATTAAGAGGACATTAAAGTGAAGACAAAGTATGCTCTAAATTCAGAGTAATGATCAATCTATTTTAGGATTAATCATCCATATTTATTTTATAGAGAAGTAATTGATTGCTGTACCCATAGCATAGCCTAACTGGGTGGTAGAAGGGAATGAATTTAGTACATTAAAATGTATTAAATCTGCTAAATAAACATATTATGTGGTGCTTAACCACATTTTCTCATGTTTCTGGGAAATTTTCCATGTGTAGTTGAGGATCATAAAGATGTTTTCTGAACTGTACATTTAATGTTCTTTCTTCATGATGAGATATTATAGCAAACAAAATGCGTTTTCAGCATGTTAAATTTACTATTTAATTTTATTTGGAAATTAGGTTTTTAACTTGCAAAATGAGCTACTGAATATTGAGATCAACTGGTGTGAACCTGGCCTAAAGAGACATCCCTTTCCTTCATTCCCCAGCATCACCCGAAGTTGTTCCATGGTTGCACATGTAATGATTTGATTTAGGAACACACCTCATCTAAACTAGCAACAAGCAATAGGTAACCACTGGTCCCAAGCAGATCTAATTTTATGAAGGGAAAATGCAAGACCATGGGGACAGGAGGGCATTGTACACACGTGTCCAGTCTCACTTGAACAGCTGCTGGCTCTGTTACCGGTGCTCAAATCTGATCACGACTGTCTTCACCTCGCTGCACCAGGACAAGGGCAGGGCACTGTGTTAGTGCTGGACCTGGATTGCCTCCTGGCTTTGGTCCACAATCAGTTTCTCCTGAGGAATCTTGTGAAGAGAACACCATCCATCTTGCTGCTGGTACTTACCCGAGTATTTCTGAGTAATGTGATACATGACCACCTGTGCACCAAATAATCAAACCTGGAAAAAAAAAAAAGAGACGGTTGTGGTGGGAAAACTTGTTCTACCCTCAGATGTCGTATCCGTTTGCTGGAGGTAGAGCTGGGCTGTCTCCAAGCTGCATCATGTGTCACTTGGTTTAGTTAAATCAGATCACCAGTGCCCCAGCTGCATTTCTCAAACCCAGGCTGAAGTAGCTCCTTTCCCCCTCCTGTCACCTTCCTCTCCACTCAGCTTTTTAAAATTTTTTATTGACTGGGCCTTATTTAAGCTTAGTTGTTACATCAGTAAGTGTAGGTTTTTTCAACTCTGAGCATCTTGTAGGAAGGTGTGAATTCAGTAGGGTGAGACCCAAGGACTTGTGTCACAAGTTTGTTTTCTGCTTTCTGACTTGCAGGCAGGGGATACAGCCCTCCATGTAGCTGCTGCTCTAAATCACAAGAAGGTGGTGAAGCTGTTGCTGGAGGCAGGGGCTGATGCATCTGTTGTCAACAATGTAAGCAGGACACGGAGTTTCTTTGGTATTTTATATTAATGTAGCATCCCTTCAACATTCTTCATAGGCTTGGTAGAAAATACTTGGTTGTTAAGTATTGAGTTATATCTGGGTAAATTAAAGAAATTAGTCACTTTACTCTTGTGCACAGAGTATGCACTGAACTTGGTTGGAGAAATTCCACGTGTTGTGTTTTGAAGAAAATGCTGTTTTCTTTTTCCTCTCAGGCAGGTCAGACCCCCCTAGAGGTTGCCAGACAGCACAATAACCCCGAGGTTGCACTCCTCCTCACTAAAGCATCACAGGTACGTTACACATCTCTCCCCAGCACACACATACACATGCAGCTGAGGCCAGTTTACCTTGGGAGGCTGCATCCCCTGCTCCCTATCTTCTGCAGTGAAAGGTTCCTAAGCTTCTGGCATTGTGGGCTGTCCTCAGGTCAGTTGATGAAGAGCCTTGCAGCCCCCAAGGCCAGCAAGGCGTGCAGATTAAGCGTCAGCATGAAGTGCTGTCAGAGGTCCCACTGTCCTGACTGGCAGAGGGTGGAGCAGTCAGTCACTTGTTCCCTGTAGTGGCCCAGGGGTTAGAAAGTTGCCCTGTACCCAGAAGCTCCTGGGTTGTGTCACTCTTGCTGCCTGCCCCAGGCATGTCCCATCCCCAAGATGGTTGTTTGCATGGCTTTGCAATGGGGACAAAATGTCCTGTTTATACTTTGCAGCTGTGTGTGAAATGCTGCAAAGCTCTTCAGGCCAGAAGGCAGGTGGGAGGGCATGAGACAGGCGCAAACCCTGCCCTCCTCCTCCTTGTCACCTCTCCGTGAAAAGGGCTGGGCTTGGCTTGGCAACCAGCCAAAGGACAGTGGAGGAGGTGCTCACCCTTCTAGGGGACAGCAACGTGCCCCAAAATAGACTGAGCTCAGTGGTGGTGTTTTCGCAGCCATAAACACCCACGTTGCTTGGCCCATCAGTGTCCATCTGGCAGTGCACTCTCCTTTATCCATTGCCTTTTAGACAGACGTGGAAAAAGTCTGCTCTATTCCTTGTCTTCTGTGGTAGGAAAGAGCATGACATCACTGAGTAACAGTGTGGTCTGCCTTCAGGTCTCGCGTTTTAACCGTGGGAGAAGCCTGAGGAAGAAGAGAGAGAGACTGAAGGAGGAAAGGCGGGCTCAGTCAGTGCCACGGGATGAAGTGGTACAGAGCAAGGTACAGCCTGGCATTACCAGCTGCATCTGATGTGAGGAGGGAATGTCACTAAAACCCATCAGGACTCTGTTTGGAACCATTACTTGTGTCCAAGGCAGTCTGTCATGCTTTGCTGCTAAAGCGTTTTCCACTCACGTGTGCAGAGCAGCTTAAAAATGGGCAATTGAAGAAGAAGCATCTTTTCCCCATTTCTGGAACTGCTCTGAACTCCCTGTCTTTGCTTCAAGCAGGGCAGTGTCTCAGCTGCTGATGACACACCGAGCAGCGATCAGCCCCCAGAGAGGAAGAACAATCTGAAGGATGAACCCCGGTCAACCTCACCAGATCCCAAAGGGAGGAAGAGCAAAAAGAAAAAGCCAAAGGAAAAGGTATCAGTAGGTTTAAGAGCAGAGCTCTAGAGAGAAGGGACAGCTGATCCGGAGTAGTGTGGGTGTCCCTTTGGTGTGTTGGTGAGTCATGGGAGCAGCCCCACCATGCTCATGGGGTAGAGATAGTTTTCAGATAAAACTTATTTTTGTTGTAATTGTCACAATGGATTTGTCCCGTTCCCACCAGGAATAGCTCACCAAGGGGCTCATACAGGGAAAACATTGTGTTTATGTTATGCAGGTTTCGGCACTCTCAGACCCCATCTCCCCAGCTGATCAGCAGACACTCCCTCAGCCCCAGAAGAACGTGCCAAAGCGCAGAAGCAAACACCACTGCTCCTCTCCACCCCCTCCCCATGAGGTCCGAGCCTACCAGCTCTACACGCTCTACCGAGGAAAGGACGGGAAGGTGATGCAGGTGAGCCACTGCCCTCATGGAGGGAGCAGCCTGTGGAGGTGGGGGTAACAGATAGAAGATATGCTCCATTAACTGCACTCTCAAGGGCATGAAATCATGACTGTGGATTGGTTTTCCTTGTTTAGGCTTCAGCTGCATTTTGGCCTGAAGTCTGGCAAATACTAAGCTGGTTTTTGCCTGGTATGCCTGTTAAAGAAGATATACTTAAGTAGTTATGATCTACAAAGATAAGGTGTGAACAGTGATCGGAAATGACACAAGAACTTTCAGGATATACTTTGAAACATTAAGATTTCTGACAGGAAATGCAAAGAGCTTTTCCAAGGAAAAGCAGTGTGTGAGCACTGAAAGCTTACTACCTAAACCAAGAGCTTCAGTAAGCTCAATAGGTTTTTTTCTGTTTATTGCAACATGTCTTTGGGAGTTCTATGTTTACTGGGGGTAGGATCTGTACAGAAACTGGTTAACAAATAAACCTGGAGCTACCAGCCCATGTGCGTTTATTCCAGTTTGGAGACTGGTAGTCACTTTATTACACAGTTAATTACCATTAGACATTTATAAGAAAGCATTAAAGCAGTCATCAAATTATCCTGTAGACACTGTAAATGATGGTATTATTGTTTTCTTAATATTTCCCTCCTGTACCCCTGGGAGGTCTGTCCTTTCATTTCCTTAGTTTCTCACATCCATCCAGCTCTTGTCAGTCCCTTGCTGGAGTTAAGAATTTCAGCAGGTTCTGGAGCTCATTCAAGTCAGGCTTCAAAGGTTTTACTGAGGGTTTACTGCTTTCCAACCTCTCCGTGTAATGTTTGAGAAATCTCCAGACAAGGGCACTATGGGATTATCCTATAGCAGACATCAGGAAGGATTGAGGACCTTTCATGTGTTAAAAGGAATGTTTTTCTGCCTCGGGGATCTGATGGGCCATAGGAAGGACTTGGGGAGCAGAAAGAGAGGTACAGAGAGCAGACAGGACTTGCATATAAATCTCATCTATTCACAAAGTTTAGCTTACTAGAGCTGGACTCCCATATAGTATTTCCTGAAATGCATGACACTCCTCTCTTCTTTTCTTTTTTGCTTGTCTGTCTTCTTTGATGCCCTCAGGCCAGGAATAGCAAACATAATTTCTTAAGTACACAGAAGCTTTCTTTAGTGCTCAGCAAACCACCCACCTTTCCCTGCCCAGGGAATAACCCCCAATTTATGAAACACTGCTGCAGGGCCAAAGGAGAGAGGGAGGCTCCTCTGCAGACAGATTCGGAGCAATTGCTTTCGGCTCCTGGCACAGCCCCTGAAGGAGTCAGTTTCTGCCTTTGGGCTGCAGAGGAAGGCGATGAGGATTAGCCGTCCTCACTTAAGGGAGCCTTTTGTGACCATCTCCCTGAGAGATTTAAATGTGGTCATTGCAGCTGCCTTGCAGAGGGGCCATGGGATGGTGTCATGTGAGTCAAAGGCAGGCGGAGTGCTCAGCAGGCAAGGGGCAGCTGAATGCCAGCAGGGTGAGGGTAAACAGAAGCAGTGAGGCCTTGCCATTCAGTACAGAAAAAGGACAGAGCACATCATTAGCATTAGGTTAAAAAGCAAATGCACACAACTCACATGCATCCACAAAATCAGATTTTTTTTAATTTTTTTTTTTTTCAATGGAGAATTGCAGCAGTGAAACACGGGGGGATAGGCCTGTGCTGTGTCCCCTCAGCCAGCACACAGTACCATGGCACACAATCTGAGCTCAGGGCTGCTCGTAGCCCCAGTGAATCGACACTGCTGTGTGTTAGGGTGTGTCCATACGCATCAGATCAATCCTTTTGTAGGCTGTGCTTTTTCATCTAATAGCCTGTTTGCTGAGCTATTGTAAGATGCTGTCAGGAGGGTGAGATACAGTACGTGGGACAGAAGAACCCAAGACTGACTCAAGGAGGCTGTGATAATGTTCCAAGTGTGCTAAGAGGATGGTGGGATGTAGCAAGTAAATGTATCACTCCTTTCAGGCACCTATAAATGGATGTCGTTGTGAGCCCCTGATAAATAAACTGGAGAATCAGCTGGAGGCAACAGTGGAAGAGATAAAAGCTGAGCTTGGGACAGTACAAGATAAGATGAATATTAAGCTGGGCCAGATGGAAAGCAAAACTCAGCATCAGGTAAGACTATGACCCAGAGGTCTGCTTGCCCATATGACTTAGAAACACCCTAAGCTTAATGAATATTTTCATTGTCATGATTAGTTTCTTGCCTCTTCTGTTGTAAAAGCAAACCTGAACTCTAATACTCAAGTTCAGAGAACTGTGACATTTCTCAGGGAACTGATGTTGCAAATTAGGGTCTTGAGAAAAAATGCTTTTAATGTGTTAAGTGGCTTCTGGTGCTTCTTTAGACAAAGAATCTTAAGGGGGAAAGAAGGCAGTCCTACAGCTGAACAGTTCATAACTGTCAAAATCCCCCTGCTGAATGATGTATGCAAATTCAAGAACCTCTAAATTATTTTTTACTTTTAGTTTAATAGTTATTAATTGCTAATTTTGTGACTGAACCTCTTTGCAAGCTACGTCCAATTGTAGTTGGCAGCATTCCTAGACACAAAGACCAAGCCAGCCTGACTTACAGGGTTCACAGATGGGGGCTGTGTGGCTTGTAACACGATCGTGTCTGCTGAGCTGTGTTTTCCCACAGCTGCGTGTTTTGGACAAGCTCATGGCTGAGCGGCTGTGTGCCGAGAGGACTGAGTGCCTTCACCGCCTGCAGCAGCACACGGAGCTGGAGAAGAGCGAGGGGGAGAAGCGGCAGGTAGGGCTTGAGACAGCTACTGCCTCTCAGTTCATCCCCTGCTAGCTCAGCTCGAGAGTTTCCTTCCAGCAGGCAGAGACTATCAGAGATTTGTCTCATCTGCTCAAACAGGTAAAAGAGCTTCAAAGATCAAATTATCCCCATCCACCATCTTCATCTCTAAACCAAATTTATAAAGTTTTTGCATTAGAAATGAGGACTATGAAATCCAGTCCCACTGTTGTAATTTAATTTGGTGTGCTCAAGTGTAGGATCTATAACAAAATACCATTTTTCTAACATAGTGACTTGCAAAAATTCCAGCCACTAAGTTTTGCACAGTTGTGCTTTCAGCTTTTGCTTCATTAAAGGACATATGCAGGAGCATATACAAATAGTAAAGAAAGGTTAAGATCTGTGTTGTTCCATTTCCTTCTCATCCATTTGGTTGTGGGAATCTCTCCCTTCTTCTTTGTCTGATCTTTTTTTCCCCTGTGTATTAAAAGGCTGAAGTTCTTTCCTCTGATGTTAGCAGCAAGGCACTGTCTCCAAGCTGTGTACTACTGCCAATAGGAAAGTCCTTTTTGTATGCTTGTTTAACGAGCAGTACAAGAATAACTGCTCCTGTAGAAATCCAGCTCTTGTCTTTCTAGCCTCTGCAAAAACTCACCATTTAAAACCTGCTAAGAAATTTGTGCTTCTCCACTCACATGGAGTGGGTGAAAAATACAGTTAAATTTCTCATTACTGGTATTCTTCCAAGAATTGAGAAATACACTTTGTGCTAGTAAAATGTCCTGAGTTCTTGTAAGATCATTCCAAAGCCATGTTAAAGACTGACAGCTGTGATAATCCTTGTGTAAGATACTGATCAAGATGCTTGGGTCTAACATCTAGAAAACGCTTCTGTCCAAAGAAAAGTACTTACCAAACTAAGGCAGCTTTGGTTTTTATTTCATCCTAAGAGACACAAGTACTAGATTGGCTTGTGCTCCATCTCCTTGTAATCTCTATTTAAGAAACAGGTGAACTGAATTAAGCAGCATCAGCTGTTTCTACTTCGTTGGGTCTAATTGAAACTACTGGAAAAACAGAATTGGGCTTTACTAAACATATTGACTAAATGTCCCTGTGCCTAGGAGGGCCTGACCTAAATTCAAGATGTCATAGGAACAACAGGCTGAAAGAGCTCGTCCTATTTTAAATGATTTAAATGCCTCTGCAGCTGACACTTATTAAGCATCTTTGTAATCTGAAAGCTGTTAGTGATTTATCATTTTATGGGGGACTAACCTTTTTGAGTGAATGAACAGAGAAGCAGAGGTTGGTAATGGTGTAAAGCTGTCCCCCAGAAGTGTCTAATTTGAATTTCACTCTTAAAAAATGGCAGCTCTGACCACATGTGGTGTTCCTTTGCACTTAGAAGGTATCATTGACTGTATGATTAAAACAAGTCATCCCTGATCAGAGGACTTAGAGTTGCATTTGAAGTAGCATATTCATATCTAGGAGGTGGTAGCTGAGACTGCCTTTCAATAGCTAATTCATAGCTCTCCACCTTTTCTGATTTGCAGTCCTTTAAGTATTCCCAGTGGCAGCATGCACATCCGTACAGGGAGTCTAAGCCCACAGCTTGCTTCTCTTTGTCCCTCCATATGTCCTCAGCAGCCCAGAAATCACAGGATCTCAACCTAGGATCATGTAATTTACAGTCTTCTTTCTGATAGATTTCCTTGGTTGATGAGCTGAAGACTTGGTGCCTGTTGAAGATTCAGAATCTGGAGCTCAAACTTTCTGGAGATTCCAGGTCATCAAGACCAAAATCAACTTTGTCCACTTGTGAGTCTCTCACTGAGACCCTGGATACTGACAACAACCCCCACAGTGCCAAGGACTGTAAAGCCAACCAGCCTGTGCTGCAGTCGGAGGGCTCCCACCAACATTCCTATATCACACTTCCAAATAATCTCTTGGAAGAGGGGGGAAGGAGCAGAGTCCAGATGCCAGAACAGAGCTTTGGGCAACACTTTTGCGCTAAACAAGACGGAGCGTTGGGTACAACCGTGTCAGGTACTTTGGTGTCACATTCATTCAAGGGCGAGCTCATTAACTGAGGGATACTTGTGTTAACACCACACAATTCTCGTTGTGTGCTCCTCCCCCTCCACATGCCTAATGTCTTGGGATTTGAATACACTTCAGGGCAGCCACGGGGAATATTTTAAGACGTGGCTGGGTGGAATTCCACTGACTCTTCCTGATGCTTCCACTGTGTCTTTGAAGCAAAAGTCCTTTGGTGCTTTTGAGTAACTCTTGGCCCTGGAAGCTTTTGAGGAAAAAAAAAGAAACATGCAGAATGGTCAGGTCTCCACAGCCAAGTAGAATGCTATCAGAGCCCGGGGCTTCTGTAAAATACATTGTGTATGTCCCCTAAACACTATGCAGAGTGGACAGACATGGGCATGGATGCCCCATCAGACTAGAAAGGTACATAAGAGATCTTGTGGTATTTGAGTGTGAGCTGTTCTGTATTGGAACAGTTCAAAAGCATCAAAAAGTGTGACCTTTCCAAAATTACTGGGACTTCAAGTTTTGTGGAGGAAAGGAGTTCATAAATATCAGCAGACATAAGCTACTTTAGAAATCTAGACTGATATTTGTTACATGTCCTTCTGATGAAGTCATAGAATCACCAAGTGGTTTGGGTTGGAAGGGACCCTAAAGATCATCTGATTCCAATTTCCCTGTCCTAGGCAAGGATACTTTCCACTAGACCAGGTTGCTTAGAGCACCATCCACGATGGTCTTGCACACTTGTGAGGATGGGGCATCCACAGCTTCTCTGGGCAACCTGTTCCAGTGCCTCACCACCCTCGCTGTGAAGAATTTTTGCCTAATATTTATGTCCTTTACCTCTTCTCAGTCTGTAGCCCCAAAGTTTCAATGCAGCACCTCCCTTCCTGAGCCAGCTTTTCTCTTTCAATGACTGTTGAAAGATCTACATCTTCTACATCTACTACATCACCTGACTCTGAAGATGTGATAAACTAACACAGGCCTGTACACACATGTTGGTACATGGGAAGCCACACAGTTCAACAAAAAATGAGGGCTTCTGAATGCTAAAATAAATGCCTGGAGCTTTTCTTAATATATTGTCTGTATTTTATTCTATAGGTCCAGAGCAACAGTCAGTGGCTGGCGGACCAGTTTCTTCTTCTGCCCCTGCTCAAGATGTCAGGCCAAAGGACAAAGCTGTTAGTGCCAGCACGTTCCACAGGTTCCAGCAGGAGCTGCCCTCCTCCGAGCTTTCGGGCTCCAAGCTAAGACACGTTAAAGTTCAAGCTGCTTTGCAGCCAGTGTCTGAACCTGCAAAGACTGACCCACAGAGCGGCTACTTCATTGACAAAGGCACTCAGACAAAAAAGTCCAGCAAAAGCGGGCAGTCGAGGCACAAAGCTCTGCACCACACCGGGGCACAGCAGGGCCAGGAGCAGCAGCCCCCCGCCCCGCCTGCCCCTCCGCTCAGAGACACCTCCCAGGCCCTGGAGATAACCCAGTACTTCTTTGAGGCCGTCTCCACGCAGATGGAGAAGTGGTACGAGCGGAAGATAGAAGAAGCCCGGTGCCAAGCAAATCAGAGAGCGCAGCAAGACAAAGCTGCACTCAAGGAGCACATTAAGTGCTTAGAAGAGGAGCTCAGCAAACTAAGGACTAAGGTGCAGAAAGAGAGCTAGCACCTGCTGAGCAGGTAGTCAAGCAAGAGGACTCATTTTGGAACCTGCTGTATGGGAATCTGGAATATTGATAGATATTTGTAGTGCCTGTTACATCCAAATGAAACACTCTTTTTCAGGAGTAGAAATAACTTTGGAAACTCTCTAACTGAGGAGAATTCATATGCAAACTATCCTGATAACAAGATGCTGCAGATGAGATCCTTTCTTTGTTACTTCCAAGAGTCTGTTAATATTGCACTCTCAGTTTCCAGATGCTGCTTGAAAACAAACTGCATTAGCAACCAAAACAGCTTTCAGGAAAGGGAATGCCCTTATTTTCACACAGATCACAGGCTAGAGGGTTCCACTGTATGCTGCATGTAAACATGTGGTGACAGCAGTACTGAAATAAATCCAGGATGTTTGAAAGCTTTTGTCAGAATTCCTTAGTGATGAAGGGCTGTTGATGCTATCTTAGATACTCCCAGGGCCTCTCTCTCTAGTCAGCTGAGAGAAGCTGAAGAACCCACTCCAATTACAAGCCCAGGTAGGTGACAGATGCAGGCTTCCAACTGGGAGAGGTCAGGCAACCATGGAGGGAGGTGCTAAGGAGGACTCATCCCATTAGGTACAGAGGCTTCAGCTACCACTTTGCTTTCTCATGGTTTTCTGTTATTAAAACAAGTGCTAAATCAGATTTGTCTTTGTTTTAATGGTGTGTCCTGCTTGCAGAGCTCCTTGTGGTTACGTTATTCGTTGGGCTGTACTCCAGTAATCTGACTGAGAAGTTTCGCTTAGGGCAAGGATGGCAAGTATTCTGCTGTAACCATGGTCTGCTTGCTAGGTGTAATTCTTGTATAAATCTCTTTTCCTTCAAGCAGCAAATGGCTAAATTCCCTACTATTGAAGAAGACTGAAAAAGGCCCTTATCTAAAGAAGTGAAAGCTTGGCTCCCTGTACTCAAATGTTTCTTTTTCTGCAGTCAGGATTTTTTCCCAGACACCTTGTCCAGACTTGTTCAGGAATCCTCTGAATGATTCCTCTGTTTTTCCCCCTGTATCTCTAAAATGGAGACCTGGTGAGTCTACAGGTCTTAGGACAAACAGTCCCACAAAACAGAACTCAACATTTTAAAGCTTTTATCAATGTGTTTTGTTACAAAATTGAAACTTCCATTGTTGTTTCAATGTTGTCCATGCTGACAGACTCCAAATAATCTAGAGGCACTGTAACTCATTGCATCTGCACCCCTTTAGGGTTTCCTCCTTATACCTCTGACAAGGCTCCATCAGATATTGTAAGAAAAGTAAATTTACCAGATCATGATAGAACTGTTCAAAATCAAACACAGGATGGTACTGTTATGCCAAGGATAAAAATACCTTTTTTATGTACTGA
The DNA here is from genome assembly GCA_013400975.1 of Atrichornis clamosus. Taxonomy (NCBI): domain Eukaryota; kingdom Metazoa; phylum Chordata; class Aves; order Passeriformes; family Menuridae; genus Atrichornis; species Atrichornis clamosus. The sequence goes on along the minus strand of WBMZ01008475.1, from coordinate 97,732 downwards.
GGAGCCCTAAAATCAATACAAAATACTTTACAGTGTTGAAGACGCCATTCACTAATTAGTAATTAAGCATTTGTCTTCTTAGCAGATGTATAAAGCAAAGTCATATTATATAACCATATTTTTAAAGTTCCTATTAATGCACTATCAAGACAAGAAAAGTGTATCTGCAGCTACGGAAATACTAGTTTTATTGCTCTGACTTCTGTAGTCTAATATAGACACTTTGGTATGTTTACAGTTTTGTTTAAGCTACTGTAGGAATGCAGAAGCATGCTACTGAAGTTTTGTATCACCTGGATGAAGTTAATGTTTTGCCAAGCAATTAAAGTAAGTGTTGCTCAGACATCTGTGGTGTAATGTTTTCTAGCCTGAGAAAACTGACACAGTCCCCTCACTTGACTCAGAAGGGGGAGCAGAAAATGGGACTTCAGCATCCAGGCTTTTGTGTTTGTGGCTATAAAACATGGAAACAGAGTCTGCCATCTGTCCCAGGGGAGGCTGTGGGGACTGAGTGATGTTTGTTGGCTGGTGCAGCACCCACCATTCCAAAAGTTACAGGCACAGGGCTGAGCTGGGCAGCTGATCACACACACCATCCTGAGCTTGCCCGAACTCAAGGGAGAGGCTGTGGCTTTAGCTCAACTACTTCACAGATGGACTGCACTACCAAGGTCATAGCTCCAAGTAATTTAAGTAAATCCAAGTAATTACCAAGTAATTTAAGGCAGTAACCTGGCTGCAGGTTAGTGATCTTACAGGTTCTCTGAAGTCAATGAATGTCTGGTAAAACAAATGGAAGCATTTTCTGTTAATTCCTTTCTGTTCCCCTCCCTTTTTCAAAACTGTGAAGGCCTTTACATAACACATGTATGATCTAAATTTCTCTGCAGGTAAATGTACTTACCCTCACAGGCTATACTTGGACTGCTAAAGGCTTCTGGCTGGCAACTCTATCTTGGCAAGCCCACAGAGTAGTGGAGATGAAGGGAGGCAGCACTCATGAGGTCAGCATCTGTCCAGGCATTGCCTGTCAATCCTAATCTTGGATTATGTGCCCACAACCTGGAAACACACAGCCTGGGAGTCACAGGAGTGATGCAGGCTCAGGGTTCTGGAAGGAGAGCACTGCAAGGAGGCAGCAGGACAAAGCCTCCTATTAAGGAGCAGAAATCCAAGCACTGGCTGAAGGGAAAGGGAAGGCTACTGTGGTAACAGCCAGCATTGGTTATGGCTTGTTCAGTCAAAATTCCTTTTTAAGCAGTATTTTCTGCTAATATGAAAAATCAATCCCCAACACACTCAGGTTCTGTCAGTGTGTTCTACCAGAAAATGTTAACAGAATGTAATTTTTTAAAAAACTATATTTACGTAGGTATTTTTCACTGACTGACTGAAGCTGAGAGACTTCTGTGTATACAAATCTGAAGCATACCTCCTGCTCCCGCTTGGGGTCTGTCATTCCTCCTGTAGCCTGGAATAATGTCCTGTCCCTTCCCTGGTGCCAGCAGTGATACTTACTTACCAGATTTCCTGTGAGTCTGCCCAGCTCACCAACTCTGCAGGAAACTACCCTGGAAAGCAGGGGTGGCTCCCTAAGGAACTGCCACAGCAGAGTGGGAGAGAGAGCCATTCCTGCATGTCTTGGACTACAACCTAAAACCCACACAGTGCTGGATAGTCAGGCATCTATCTACTGCTGCCTGTCTACTTATGTGGAGAAAATCCTCAACTCATCCAGGCATTTTTTAATTATATGAAAAAAATATATACCGCAGCTCAAGTGAGAACAGTTGCAAGCTAACAATTAAAAGTGTGATTACATTTGGAAATGTTACACTTGGAAAAACAAACCACAACATTTTTTTAGTATTTTTTACCTATAATTCTACTTTATATTGACTTTTAAATACTAGCTTGAAGGTACTTCTGTTGACTTGGTAATAAATTTCTCTGGGGCTAAAATCTCTAATTTTCATATATAAAGACCCTCCCTTTTAAGTTTTTTTCTACTACTGGAAATCAACATCTTCACACAAAACATTTTCTTAATGTTTGTTTGTTCTGGGCCAGTTTACTTTTTCCAAATTCTTTTTTTAGTCACAAATTTTGGTGAAAATCCTTGGCACAGTACATGAAGAACTGTTACCATTGTGCGTATTACCACAGTAAAAAAACAGTCAAAATAATCCAACACATATTTATTTTCCATTTCACTGGCATAACATAGCTGTTGTAATTTTTGGTGCTTTCTGCTTTTCCTGCAGCACATGCTACATCATCTGTGCAGTTCTTTAAAGTCCTTTGTGTCTGAGTGAGTTCCACAGGCAAGAATAACCAAACTGAAAAGTGACTGGCCATGGGGAAAAAACAAACAAAACCCCCACTGTGGTAGATTCCTCCTTCAAACATTACCAGATTGCCAGCAAGGGCTGCCATTATAACCACATTCTGGAAAAAACACTGTGCTTGTTTGCAGCAGATGAAAATCCAACTGTCAACAAAATTAGCATCAAGATTTTGCCAGCTTAAGTGTTCTTTGAAGTTCCTGAAGTTGCATGTTGCCTTGAGTAATCATCATCCTGATTGCATCCTGTAAAACAGAATGGAATCTGCTGAACTGAACAGCCATGCAGAGCACAGGTCTCACACAAGCACGCAGGTTTTTTTTGCATTAAAGCACAAAGTTATTACTGAAACTACCGTCATCTATCTGTGTGAAGTAGCTCTACAGTCACTGAGATAGTTAAAAACCAGGTAGATAAATGGATTAATTTTCTCCAGTTCTTTAGTGATGTGCTTGGTTACGACTTTACTGTAAAACTCAAGTTTTTAACTAGATTCAAACTCCTAATGTTTTCTTTAGGCCTCTGTGTCTACTGCCTTTGTAAGTCAGTAGTGACAACTGCACAGGGGCATTATGGAGACAGGGATTTCACACAGCAGGGGGGTGTTTTTCTCACCATTATCTAAGGACTCTTAAGGATTTGTCTGCATAATTTAGCCACCAATTCCTTGTGCCCCGGCTAGAAAAAGGAACGAGCTAGAAAGCAGAGGACTGGAGTACAAGAAGTGTGAAGGTGTATGCATTTTGTTCTTGCTTCGTATCTCAAACCGTCCCATTTGATTGTATTCTGCTTGAATATAGCTGAAATTAAAGGGAAGAAAAAAAAGCTATAAAAAGCTTAAGCATTACTGAGTTTATGCTAGTTATTGCATTACTCAATACAATTTTCCTCATCTGTGGATTGAGTAAGCAGGGTATTTGTTTTTTACTTTTTTAATTCCAGACTATTCTCTGGAAATTTGAGAACATTACTACTGCTAATAGGGGATAATATTTAGAGGTGGATGCTGGATTATTTCTTTGCATAAAGAGGAAATAGTAGCAGGAGACTTCCCACCAGTCTAGAAGCGACACCTACAAAACAAACACCCGAGACAGGACAGGACAGTGCAGTGACCATTCCCATGGGCAGGCGATCAAGGTTGCGGGGTTCCCGATCCTCACCTCCTCTGTAGCATCCTTATTTCTCCTGAATTCCTCCCTGGCCCAGTCCTTTAAGTAGCGGCGATCCTCTTCAGCTGGAACCTCCCGGATAGCCCGCAGGATCTTGCGGTATAGCTGAAGGACCTGCTGCCGCCTCAGGAACTGGGAAAGAGAGAGGGAAGTCTACCCGCTGCCGCAAGACAGTGCTGCGAGCTGCATGCCCTGCGGCTTTGCTTCAAGGGATATTTAAACGCCGAGTTCCCCCATCGTCTTCTCTACAAGACGCAGCCAGCCCGAGCACCCCCGCCCCGGCCCGAGCCGCCCGCCCGTACCTGCTTGAGGGTGAGCGCTCCCGGCGGCAGGCGCCCGGCGGCCATGACGCGGCTCCGCCCCGGCCCCGCCACGGGGCCGCCAAGCCCGCCCCGCGCGGGCGGGGCCAGGGCCGCCATTTCCTGCGTGGTCCGTGCGCGGCCGAGAGCGGCCGCAGTCACGGCAAGGGGCGCGTTCCGTCCGTTTAGTCAAGCTTTGATCACGTCAAAGGACAGACGTCGTAATTACAAAGAGTGCTACCTCTCTTTATTAGTACAGACGATACAAGATGCATAGCCTTTGCAATGAAAAATCACGTCCGTGCTCTAAGACATCGGATTTAAGAAACGGCCCGAATGCCTGCCTCAGACAGAGGGGCAAACTTCACAGTGTAAACTGGTAACACAGGAATCAGCATATGGCGTAATTCAGAAAACTCCCTGCAGCGTATCGTCTGACAAAAACCAGCAATAATCAAAAAGGATGTGTTCAAACTGCAGAATCGTTTCAAGTATTCAAGCACTATTTTTTTTTTTTTGGTTGGTTAAAACCGTCTGCCTCCCCTGCTCCCCACTCCCTCCCAGAGGCACCACCACACGGGTGATGCTAAAGAAGGCTTTATTTACAAGACACCTCAAGTTCTAATGCAGAAATGCCTTCCCAGGAGCAAGCCCAGTTTTAGCTATGGCAGTAGACACTGGCAGGAATAATTTTACCTCTGTTAATATTACAAAAGTTTTTTTTTTTCTTTTTGTGTAAGGTAATAAGTTATGACAAGAGAAGCTGTGACAAGCTTTACATTATTTGTGGGAATAGCAGGAGACAGTCTCACCATTGCATAATCATCCCCTGACACACGTGGGAGGATGCACCCAAACCATTCCGTTCTTACACAGTCTCTGCCCCAGGGCAGCTCCTCCAGACTAATCCTAGTTAGGAAGAGCCTTACGACCCCTCTGGTGAAATGCCAGTTTCTTGTATTTCAGTGGTTTAGCTGCAGAACTCGGGTCTTGATTTTGTCTACAAAGTGTCAGAGGCAGTCACCAGTTCAAACCACTGTCTGAGGGCATCACTCAGAGTTTCTGGAAGTGCGTTGACATCTCTAAGGATCATGTAGAACGGGAACGGGAATTCCTCCATGTAAGATCTGATTTCAGGCAATTCTCCGGGTCCTTTGAATATAGGTACTTTAATGTCCAAAATGGAATCCTGTAAAAAAGTATTTATGTTACTAGTAAATGACACACATATTTTATGATCACTGATATAATTTATCCTATTTTTCAAATACTTGTAATTCCTTCCCTGTTAGGTTAAAAGTTAATAAAATACTTCTGAGATTAAAAGCTGTCGGTGTTCAATGGTAAACCAGATCAGAAGCGGAACACAAAGCAGTTAAATGCTTTTGTCCCTTTAGATTTAAGTGTTCTAATCCATGAATTATAGCCTAGAAAAGACTAAGCTTAAGCTTCTGCAGTGCCAAGTTCTGTAAATAAATTCTGTCTCTTCTTAGCATTCTGTGATTTGAATTTACTGTTGGCACTTTAGTGTTATTAATCTGATGCCTTCCTGAGACAGACTATAAGCTCTTTAGTGCTGAGTTCAACTTCTATTTGTGCAGTGCTCTAATAGAAGATTCTTTAGCAACTTCATAGTATTTCAACAAATACTACAAAGACAAAAACCAGATTAAACTCCAGCTGTGTGTCTTGTAAAGTAACTTCTTAGTTGCTCAGTATAACAGCTTAGAAAATTAATAAAGCTTATGGAAAACACCTTTTTTCCCCAGAAAAAAAGGCTTTATAACATCCAGAATTTTCACTTGATACTACAGCCAGGTTTCATCAGAAGCTTTTGTTTGTTAGTAGGAGAACTGTTAGTTTTTCCACAATAAATATGGCAGATAAGTTTTGTATGGAAAAATAAAGATGCAGGAAGAAAGCACAAACTACAAAATTAAAGTCTTCACCATGTAATTCAATACCAGGCTTAAGTTTGCTCACTTACTGCACTACAGAGTCTCCCTGAAAAGCTCCCAGGTATTTCAGCTTCCCATCCAAGGATATCTAACACAACTACCAGATGCAGGACTCAGCTTTCCCAATTGAGGCACTAAATAACTCTCACATACTCCCTTCTGTGTAATGTTTAATCTCATACTGGCTCCAGCTGTCATGTCAATTGGAGACTGCTGTCAGAAATTATCAAGTTGAATCAGAGCTGAGACGGAACAAAGCATCTCTCAAACTCCAAATCTGTCAGCCTGCCAGCTGCTTCCCTGGTGGCCATGAGCTACAGCCATTACATTTGAAGATGAGAGCTCTTTCCTAGCCTTTTTGTGGCACGGAAGCCGAGGGTTTTTTAAAATACAAAAGAAGATAAGCACAGTAGGAAGAAATCGTAGCTCTGATAGAGATGAAAAACTGCAATTGGGCTCCGTATCTCTGACCTCTGCAAAAGGTAAGGTAGCTGCATGGCACTACAAAAGACAAGAAAAAGATTTGTATCAGTTTCTCATTCACTGCAGTTGAATACTTCTCCCTTGTTCACTTACCCGGGAATTGGGATTGTCCAACACTACGAAAATAACAAAGATATTGGCATTCTGAGCTGCTTGAACTGCTGCTGTCACTCGTTCCTTGCCTTCCAAGAATAGGCCTCTTCCATCAGATACAATCAAAAGCAGCTGTGCTGTTTCTGAGCATAAAGAATATTTAAAATTCCAGTAAGTTAAGAGTAATCTGTATTGAGGGCAAAAACCCTGTGGGTATAATGGAAAAGGAGTATTCCTAAGGACATTAAGTCTTTATCAAATAGAATTCTGTGGCTTAACATTAAGCTGCAGTAACCAGTGGGTCAAGAAATAAAGTACTGTGTGACACCATTGAGAATAGTGGAAGGGGGGATGCCACACCTACACACCACCCCCACCATCCATCAGTACTACAATCAAGGATGAAAGGCATGGAAAATACCGCAGACTTAGTCATGGCCTTGCCTTTCATGTCTAGGAGTTAAATACTGCCTCAATTTTAAGAGTCCAGCCACTAGCTCAGTAGAGCACCAGCTGCTGCAGTGAAATAGAGCTCAAATCTGTTCCTCCAGAAGTGAGTACCTACGGGTTGCTCTGTATTAGTGTTCCAGCTTGGACTAAGAATGGGCTTTTCCCTGTTGTCCCTACTTTAACAGGCTTGGCTTCCATCAGAGAACATCCTGGACTGCCCAAAATGGGTTATTTTTAGAGGAAACTAAATCAGAAGATAGGCTCAGAGGCACAGTCAAGGCAGCCCAACTAGTCTGAAGTAAACCTCCTGAAACATCAGACACAGCTCTAACACTGGATTCCTCAGCACCAGCCATTTCTGGAGACAAGTTACGTGACCCAAGTTGCCCCCAAAGTCAGATAAATCCCTCTAAAGATACATTTTAAGTTATGTATCTGTCATCTTTTAATTACATGGGAAATCACAGTAATTAGCCATAAATGCAAGCCCTATTAGTTATGGAGGGATGCAGAACACACTTCTGCAGGCAGACCTGAAATGTGACAGGGCTTTGTCTTTTTAGAGGAAGGGGTGATGGATCCCAGAGCCTTTTCCCTTGCCAGCTCTCTGATCCTAGGGAGCTGATTGCTCCTGCATCCTGGCCCAGTTCAACAGGACTGCATGCTGCTCCCCCCCTAGAATATTCTGACAGCCTGGCCACTCTGTAGCAAAGCAGCTGTGGATTATAAATCCCAGACTGTCAATTTCTTGGAGTACTTCAACAAGAAGATCGTGCTTCGGGACTGTGGGCATTCTGCTGCTATGGCAACAAGCATAGTAACACAAAAAAGCTCACCCGGATTAATGTTTTGAGACAACTGCTGTGCTGCAGCAAACATATTTGCTGATGATTCTAGAAACTGCAGAGGAGACATAACAAAGTTATCTCATAATAAAAATAATCAATTTAACAATGAAAACGTTTTTAAAGAACACATTTCTGTATCTTAAATGCCAAGATAGTCTGATCACCTAACATAGATACAGTTCTTGACATTTTCCTATATTAACTCCTGCTTCAAATTTATCAAGTATTTTTGAACTAAGGAATCTTCAGAGAAGCCTTCGAACAGGATTTGAATTTTTTCCAATGCTAACAAAGTCATCAAAACAGTACACTGCTAAGGTGATTTAATGGCATCATTGAAAATATACATCCTATTTTAAGGATGAACTTCTTTGGCTTCAACTTGAAACAAAAGTATCTAGTTTCATACTCCCCATTAAAATAAAGGACATCAATGGTCAAGTCTTTCCAATTTTGGTTTATAAGATTACTTTGAGCTATTTGGGTCTCCTCCATCTCCGTTTAGTATCAACAGACGATGTTACTCAAGTCTGGAAAGGTAAGACCGCAAAAACCCTGCTAAGAAGAAGAACACTTTGCAGCTGTCCATTTCTGTATTACTCTATGTCTATTTCTGTATTCCTATAGAAAATTACTTTCTTCAGGAATCAGTTAAGTCTGACAAACGTAAAAGCTCTTCCTCCTACTACTACAGTGGAATCCATGGCATGCAAATCTCCTGAAGGGAGACTGATGGGATTTGGCATTGGGGTACTTAATAGCTTGTACCCAAATAATGTTTAAGACACAATACAGACCAAGATGAATGCTTAAAAGTGGTATTCATGAGAATGAAAAGTGAGAAACACTCTTCCTATTACAAAAGTATGACCATTGTATCTCTTTCTTATCTAACCAGCTATCGAGACTCTCAAATACAAACAACCAATGAACATTACAAAGTGATCATGAAACCATGAAGCTGCTGAGATCTTGTCTGGAAAAGACTGGCAAACCTGTTGCCCTAAAGGCATTCTTGCGTACCTGGGCTATTTTTGTCTTCTTCTGCTGAAACTTGCAGAGACGCAATATCCGTGTCCCTGACTGGTCACTGAACTGCTCGTGGAATGGGTGCAGCAGCTGAACAGTCTCTCCAAAACTTTAGTAAAGAAGAGAAAATTACAGCATGAAACTGGTATTTGCATTCTGCTCTGACGTACTGAAGAAAAGTCAAGATTTCAAATAAACTCACCTACACACAGCAATTTGTCCCACTTCTAGAAGAGTCAGTGCATTTCCAATAACTGCCAGGGATTCATATGCAAGCTGTTAAAGAAAAAAGTTACATCACAAATAGGACATTCAAAGTTTTACTCAGAGCTCAGTATTAAATATGAAGAATGTTACTGAAATTATTTTTCATCATATAGAAAAATATTTCAAGAGACTGCCTATTTTGTCTGTTACAGTTCTGTAAGACAGTGCAATAAAGATACAGCAGTTCTGCTTGAGGGCTTCAGCTGATTGATTTAGAGACACCACTTTAGGAAGGCTAATGAAATAAACACTGAAATAAGTACTTAGAAGGGAAACACCATTTTAATAAATAAAACCCCTACACAATTGGGCTATGATGAATGAATATTCAGCACTTCAATCAACTGTCAGATAAGCAAGTTTCAGCCTTTTGTAGGCTACAGAAAGTAATTTTACAGTGGATATGTACACCTCTGAAAAATTTAACAGCTCATCCTTCAGCTAGTTCTCACTCATCTTTTGGTAATAACTCTCTTAGGCATGAAGTTACAAGGCACACGGACCAGAAAAACAGCTGCTCTGGAATTACCATCCAACTGCCAGCAGCCACCAGCCCTGTATGAAACAAGTCAGCATACTCATCAATGACAGGTAGTTTCTCCATACTGCTTCCAAGGTTTTATTTTACCTGTTTAGAGTGATTGTCAATCATACTAGAGGAATCATCAATAGCCAAGCAAATCTGGTACTGTCGTTTACTGGGCTTGGTCCTTCGCAGCCAGATCTTATCTTTTCGGAACTGACTGGCAATATACGGGATCACTTTGCGCATGTTCAGTCTCTTCCCTGTTCTGTAGTCTCCTCTGGAAGTTAAGAAAAAAGACATAGTGACAGGGGTTATCAGCAAATGCCTCACTCTCAAAATCCCTGGCCTATGCAGCATATACACCAAACAACAATATTTTTGTAAAATACAACAAACCCAAAATGAGCAGTTTTAATACTCATATTTAGTTACAGATTAAAAAACCCACACATTTTTAATGTAAGATGGATATTCAGAGTTTTTAAAATAAGTTGATATCTAGGTACCTAAAATGGAAGGCAGACCTTGAATTTAGATTCCACCTGTTTGAAACAAGTCTGTATTTCTTAAAAAAATAATCATTCAATGTTAAAACCAACATAAAGCATTTTGACATTTAACATAATCTTTGACTTAACTTCAAATGGTTAAGTTGATTGATCACCTGTTGCACAGGACAAAAAAGAGCAGGAAGCAATATCCTCAGGATGGGTGCCTGCTACTATATAACATTTGCATTTTCCTAAAATAACCTAATGTTCCCACACAAAAAGAAACAATCCATTTGCAAACAGGGATAATTACTATAACGCAAGAAAAACATAAAGCTGCAGTTTTACAGAGAGTTAAGTCCCCCAAGCCCAGGAGTCTAAGGAAATCAGAAGCCTCAGAAAGACCCAACTTACTTCAACTTGGCAGCCTGAGTGGGTTCCAGTATGAGTCGCAGCTGTTCACAAAGCTGCTGTGACAGAGGAGCTGTCAGTACCAAATACCTCTGCCACAACTGTGCTGCTTCCTTCTCCTACAACATCACACAAGGAAGTAAAAGTGAATTATGAAAAAACCAAAAAAGTTGAGAAGAACTGGAACCAAAAGGTCTTTAAAAAGGAACCAAACCTCAGTGTACCAAGGGGAAGGCAGTAAAGCAGGTAACCAGCTAAAACTGAGGGTGTCTTGTATGACCATGTGCACTCACATTCAAAACAAGGTATGAAACATCATCCTGCTTTAAAAATAATGTAATTTTTTTTTCAGAATAAGTTAAATATAACAACAAAACCAGCATCTACATCATGTGAATTTGAATATTTAGATTCCAGCCTGCTTGGATTCCTCAATGTTTTAGCAGTGAAACAAGATGAAATAATGCAATGAAGGATTCTTATGACAGTTTTATATTCAAATGAGGTCACGAACCTCCTCTGGAGTTCCAGGCTGTTGTGTCTGCCAAGCTTCCAACTGCCTTTCAAGCTCCCTTCTTAGCTCTTCAGGATCTCTAACGATGTGCTAGAAGTGGAGTGACAAGATTTATGAGACAGAAAAGTAAGTTTTCAGCAACTGGTGATCCCGGAAGTATAGCAAACTATAAAGAAGTATAAATGCATTGTTCTTATTCTTCTAAACACAAAAATGCCTGAATACCTAAATAAAGTTTCTAAATCTCCATTTTTTTTAATAGCTTCCATGTACATGAAGGATAAATACCTCCCCACAAATAGCTCCGTATGTGATATAATCAACATAGAAACAAAGCTAGGAACATCTATGATAGTGACACTCAATATAATAAAATACAGAACTTCAAGATAAATCAGGGAAATGATCTTGACAAAGACCAGATGTAATGACAGTAAAAGGGAGATCAAACTATTGAATGCTACCTAACTAGTATCTTTGAAAATATAGTATAGTATACGTAATTATAGTTTTTTAAAAGCTTCCTTCAAACCACTTAAAGATTTAATGACATCATCCTCTTTACTTGCCAGCAAATACTATTTGAAAAGCCATTCTGTTAAAGGACACCCAAGTTTTATGATACTTTTTAAACTTCATTTTGCTTCCAGTGACCACCTCTGTTGCTGACTTATAAATGCCAGTTTAGCCAAACAGCAGTATATGGTCTGCATAACCTGCAGGCTTATGGACTAAGGAAAAGAAGCTTGTGACTGGACTTGATAGTCCCAGTAACTTCACATTCCTCAAGAAGAATCAGCTGTCCCACTGGTCACCTACTGCAGGTTTAAGGAAGGGAGGGAGAATATACATGGAGGGGACTTCTTTCCTCTTCCTTTTACTGAAAGATGAGAACCTGCACTTTTCCCCCAGCAGTGTCTCTCCCGTCCTCCGGAACTGCTGAGTGGTGCAAGAGCTCCCTCTCCTGTTTCACATGTTGGGTGTCAATTGGAAAAAAAAAAACCTACAAAAGCCAAACCCACAGAGACCCAATTATTCTGACAACAGGAGAACACTTGCATTCAGCAGCCTTTTTCCAAAGCGTTGCATTTGGCATTAAAATGGAAATGCCCAGTATAGCTGGCACACAATCCTTTCTATGTTATGCCTAGAACAGTAAAATAGCACCCTCCAAGTGTGTACTCAGGACACAATACTGTAAGAATGAAAGATCAATCCTCCTAGAAAAACAAGACACTGAAAATATTTTTACTTTATCAACTGCTTATCCACCACCAACTGCTTCTGTGCCATAGGTCTTTATGATGAAAAGTGCTTTTTCACAGAAGTTTGCACTGGCAAAATATGAGTGTTACATGAAGCTTTAGGATTTTCTAGGCCATTACATTCTTTGAATGGAGACATTCATAAGAAGTTCAAAAAGGTTCTACAATACTTGCAATCAGCTTTTATAAAGAAACAATATACTGTAATTAATTAACCAAGGTAGATTCGTTGTCCACAATGGTATTTTAAAGTCAGTGATGCCTAGCTCTCTCATCACTCTGTACCCTTTTGCTATCTTCAGGCCACACTCCCCATGTACCCAAGCACTTAATCTGCCAATTCATCTGAGCAGAACCATTCTTTACAGTTAGAAAAAAAAACCAAAAGCTTTTTAAAAGAATGATGTGGGAAGGTTCCATCCTAAGGATGGGGAGAACTTGTCATTTAAAAGGCATCTTTCAGCTGCATATAGAACAGTTTGTTGTGGGTTACTACTTTTCATTCTGCTTCTAAATAATAGCAAGGTACTGAGTTGACTGAATAAAAATAACTCTAGTCTTTTGCATTCAGTTTCTTTAAAACACGTCAAGTAAAACCATCTGTTTCTACTACTGTAGCTGTAAGAAGACAGACTGGGTATCACACCTGGGGAGTGTCCATCAGAAACTGGTGGGCTGTGTGTATGGTCGAGTCCTTGCTTCTCTCTGGCTTCTCTTCAGTCACCTTTGGTAGCTTTTCTGTTGTAGAGTCATCGACATCCTCAGAGTCTTTAAAAGTCTGGACCTCTGGCTCCAGGTCACCTGGTCCTACAACAACCACAACACTAATTACTAATTTTGTGCTTCACAGGTCATACAAGAAGCAATATTGTATCTTGACTCTTTTACAAAGCATCTCACATGCTCTGTAGTGCAGCCCAGACATTTTTTTTTAAAGAAGTACCAAATTTTAAGACATTTAATTCTAGGAATGGGATGAGTACACCTTGCAACTCACTGGAACTGATAAATATTCATTTCCTAAGGCAAATTGTTTTTCTCTCTTGTAACCTTCTTGCCAAATAAACAAAATAATAGTGAACAGATCTTTAACACCTGAAAATTCCACTGGTGAAGTACATTTATTGACTCTCATAGCCTCTCTGACAGAATGATAGGAGATATAGTCATTTGAGAACATTCAGAAAATCATAATTTAAAAATGGCAATCTTTTCTTATCTTTTACTCTCTAGTTTTTTAACAGAACAGTTTTCTATAAATCAAGAATGAATTTACAAATAAAAGCATGGACTAAAGATTGTTTTATTACTGTTTCTACTATACTACACTGTTTAACAACTCATTTTTAAACAATTATTCTGAAAGAAAAAGTATGACATTGTAGGAGATGTTTCAAATATTCTAGTTTTTTAGAACAAACCATTATGTGGAAAAACAAGTAAGACTGATTACATGCACACCTGTACCATAAAGCTAAAGAGTCTAGCAAGAGATTTAAGTGATTAAACCTCAAGGGAGTGGGAGGCAAGAATGTAGGCTTGTAAAAGTCATCTCCCCTCTCTAGCCACCCTTTGTTGTTCAAGAAGAGAACTGGTCAAAATTCCAAACTGTGGTGTCATTTACTTAGATTCATCAAAATTCAAATTTTCTGTTGCAATTGGCAAGAGATACTTTTATCTAGCTTATTTTGTGGGGGATGGGCTGTGTGGCTGACAAGTCAGACCTATCTTCTTCTGCTCTACCAACCACTTCTGTTAGCTGCTCAGTTGTGTTCTCACTTAAGAAAGAAGGCAGGGAGAGTTTGATGCTACCTCACTGGATGTTGTTTAGACCAGCTCCTCAAGTTCTTGCTGGTTTGGGGTGCTTTTTTCAGGAGTTATACATAAAAAAGTTGAGTTATGTGGTGCTGGTGGTGGTGACACTGGAATGCATTGTTATATGCCAATTAATTAAGTGAACTGGCATTGTGCTGAACAGCAGGGAAGTGTTTGCTTTGTATTTCTTCAAAGCGGTGGATAAAGATTAGAGATCCTTAACTTAAAGTAGCAAACTCCTCTGTCACTCAATGAATTTAGCAAAGGCTAATGCTGGTTACTAGGCAGAAGTAAGAATATTGCTGCAGAGAAATCAATTAAGAGCAGACATTTTAGCCTTATGAAACATCTTATGACAGATGACTCTTAACGAAACTTATCCGTTACACATAAAATATAAATACCTACATATACATTTAAAGATCCACATCAGCATATATTTAGAATATTTTCTAAGTTAATGTACCAGCAGGTTTAGTGGCACTAGACTTCTTTTTTTCTGGCTTCAGCTCTTCTGTGTCTACTGCTTTGAGATCCTCATCCTGCATTTCTGTTTCCATTGCTGCATCTTCACAATCTCCTTCTTCCTTTTCTTCAAGAGGCATAATAGGTTTCTCTTGCTCCTTGCTAGCTGCATCTGTACAAAGACAACAATACTTATCAAGGGGAAAGTGGAAGGAGAAGTAGGCAAGATAACAAAAAATGTTGCGTTCTGAGGCCACTGCGTACCAGTTTCAGTGATCTTAGAAGAGATCTGAGGCTCAATCCTGTTTTATCTTTCACTGTGCTGTGCCATGTTGTGTCAGTGAGCTATTGCCCCGAAAACCTGATTAACTGAAGTAAAATTTGGATTGTAAAGGTATTTAAGATAAAATCCATTTTTACGAGTCAATTCAGTATTTTCAAAAGTGTTATTGTTAGTTTGAATCTGACTGCTGAAGAGTAGCATTTGTGGTAGTGAAATGGTGCTGCATCTTTAACCAAAGAAAGGATTGTTAAACGTAACTTTAAAAAGCAAACAGGGAAAACTACAGCCAATAGGAGTGTTTCAGGATTTGATTCTGCAATGACAACTCTCTACACCCAAAATACAACCATACCATATGTCTGTGTGTCGTAGTGTTCAGAGCCTTGTTTGATATGTTCAAATGCATCGGCCTCCTCCACATTTTGTTTAGTCTGAGTTGTATCCTGCTCCGCTTCACTGCTGGATTCCATGGTTCTCAATCGCTTGTGGATGTGTTCATTGTGATCTCCCATTGAGCGCTCATTGTCTGCCTGCCCGGGTTTCCTCTTGAAACTCTGAAAAAGAACAAATTAACACCATGAACTTCAAGTGAGGTGTAAACCAACACTGACGAGAACAGTGTTCTGACAAGGAGAAACTGAGTCCTGCCTGCTGCTTGTTAATATTAAGATATTTAAACAAAAATTTTAAAAAATTTAGAAGAGATGAACCTGCGTATCTTTTCTGCTTTGCTTCTGAGAAGCCATCCGGGCCATGCGTGTGGATTCATGGCCTTCTGACTCATTTGCACTTGAAGCTCCAGTTCCACTTTCCTGAAAGAAAAAAAAATAAATTTCAAGTGTAACTGAAAATAGCAACTGCTGTAAAAAAACTTCAGATGTTAAACGGGAATGCTTTACTGCCTTCAGTTGTGAATGATCAACGGCTCATAACTGCAAGTATTATTCTTACAGAGAGCAGATAAGCCACTTCTGCAGGTCAACAGTTACCCTAAACTTACCTTTATAGCACTGAAAATGCAGGGAACCTACATGGTCTTCAGTTTTTTTTAAGTGAATTTATAATTGGTGTAAACTGAATCTTATGCACAGTTCTTAAAACTATGGCAGCAGCTCCTTGATTGTAACTTGAAAAGATATTCACAAATGTACCTCTTTAGACTGGTCTCTTTCTGAAGCCTCTCCAGCCAGCTCAACAGCACTTTCACTCTGCAGATTTTCTTGTCCAGTCTGCCCTTGTGTTTCATGCTCCATTCTTTCCTCAGTCTCAGGGATCTGTTCATCCATCTCTGAATTATCTTTATCCTCCTCTTCCTGAAATAACATCAGATTATTTTAACATTCTAAAAACCATTGACAACTGGGTGTTCTTGAAAGGCATTTAAAGAAGAATGCAGTCATCAGACACAGTCAGGATAGGTTAACAAAGCGAAAATCCTATTAAATTTGATATCCCTTCTATGATGAGGTCCCTGGCCTAGTGCATGAAAGGAAGGCAGTGGACCTAGTTTTTCTGGGTTTTTAGTAAGGTTTTTTCTCTGGTCCCTCACAGTATCCTTTTGAACAAGTTGTCCAGTTGTGGAATGAGTGGATTCACACTGTGCTAGGGGAATGGCAGGGCTCAAATAGTTGTGGTGAATGGGGCTATGTGTGGCTGGTGACAGTCACCAGTGTTGTTCCTCAGGGTTCAGCTCTAGGACTAGTCCTGTTCAACACATTTATCAACAATCTGGATGCAGGAGTTGAATGCACCATTAGCAAGTTTGCTGGTGATACAAACTGGGAGGTGCTGTTGACTCTTGAGGGAGAAGAGGCCTTGCAGAGGGACCTAGAGAGATTGGTGCACGGGACTATGATCAATGGGATGACCTTTAACAAGTCCAAATGCTGGATTCTGTACCTAGGATGGAATAATGCTGGCTACAACTGGGAGAGGAGTGGTTGGAGAGCAGTCCTGCAAAGGGATCTGGGGATGCTGGCCAACAGCAGGCTCAGTGTGAGTGAGCACTGAGCCCTGGCAGCCAAGAGGGAAATCCCTGTCCTGGGCTGCATCAAACACAGCAACACCAGCTGGTCAAGAGGTGGTGAATCCACTGTGTTCGCCACTGGTGCAGCCTCACCTGAGTGCTGTGTGCACTTCTGGGCTCCACAATTTTAGAAGGATGTGAAGGTCCCTGAATGTGTCCAGAGGAGGGCAACAAAGGTGGTGCAAGGGCTGGAAGCAATGTCCTATGAAGAGTGGCTAAGGACTTTGGCCTTGTCTGGTTTGGAGAGAAGGAGTCTGAAGGGTGACCTCATTGCTCTCTACAACTTCCTGAGAAGAGGGCATGGAGAGAGAGGTGCTGATCTCCTCTCCCTGGTACCCAGTGACAGGATGTATGGGAACAGTCATTAGGACATTAGTATCATTTCTGTACTGAGAGGGTGGTCAAGCACTGGAACAAGCTTCCCAGAGAGGTGGTCAATGCCTCAAAGCTCTCAGTGTTTAAGAGGCATTTGGACAATGTGTTTAATAATATGCTTAAGTTTTTGATCAGCCCTGAAGTGGTCAGACAGTTGGACTCGATGACCACTGCAGGTCCCTTCCAACTGAAATAGTCTTATTCTATACTAGCACAAGGCCAAGGAGGTAGCAGGAATACAGATGGCAGAAACATTCTTTTATGAAGAAACACAGTTCCTGTTATCTTGATGAAGAGTCTCACTAACTTTACATCTATTCAATGTCAAATTTGTTTCAGAGTATCACAGAAAACATCATTTCTTAAATCTTGTATAAGGCAATTAAAAAAAAGAAAGAAAATCAGACTTTTATTTATTACACCCTACCTGAGGTTTAAGGCCTTGGTCTTCATTAGGGATTCCCTTATCTTCAGCAGATTCATTTTTTTTCTCATCAGGTGGTTGTGACTCTTCCTCTTCTTCTTCTGCATCCTCGGTGTTACCTGCATTTTCTTCTTGATCACAAGCATCATTGTCTCCTTCATCTTCCTTCTCCTCTTTGTCTTCAGAAATGCCTTCTTCAGCTGCTTTTGCATCTTGATCATCTCCTTCTGTCTCACCGGTATCCTCTTCATTTTGTTCTTCTGTCTTCTCTGCCTCGTTTAAATCTACAGGTTTCTCATCTATTTCAAAAGCATTCTCTTCTTCTGGATTTAAAAAGAATCAGAAAGGTATATAAAACTTTCAGTGAAGTAGAGAGAGAGTAAATATTACAGATATTTGGAATAAAACTGCCCAGCCTATCCAAAAAACCTGTAAAATACTGAGAGTTCTATACACATGATCTGTGATTTTCTATAGCCAGATAATTCCTTTAAGTCACAATTGATTTCTAACTAGCAATACAGCAGGATGAATTCCTATTAACTTCCTTTAACCTAATATTCCTGAGGGTCAGTAGACTTAAGAGTACAAATATTTGTAAGTGTAATAGGAAAAAAAAAAGAAACCACAAAAGCAACTGGACAATTAAATAAGGAGCTTCCAGCATAAGTTGGGTTGTATCACGTGGATGACATGAAAAAGCCTGCTCTACAGTGTGCATGAAAGGGAGGTAAAGGAAAATGTTGTAATGTTGAGTTCTTGCCTGGCCTGCATTTGGTATGTTGGTATTTTGACACACACAAATGGATTTGCAGCTCCTTGGTGGTTATACAGAACCCTGCCACCACCTCTCCTTTCTGTAGAGAATAAGGGCTCACGATCTGATTGTCCCCCGCTAATTCCATCTGCCTTTCATCTAGGAATCTGTAAAGATTTTCAGCTATACCTTCATCCTCATCATCATCACTCTTCTCATCATTCTCCAGATTCAAGTTATCAGGAAGGTCCAAAGGTTCAACTTCCGGCTCCTTTTCTTGCTGGCCATGATAAGGATCTACTTCATTCTCATCATACTCACGCTGTCAGCAAAAGAGTCGGGGGGGGGGAAATAACAGGCATGTAGTAAGTGGGAGGAAAGGCAAAGATAAGAAATAAGATACTATTGTATTCTGTAGGACAAAGCAACACTGGATACAATATTACATTCTGATCAGTTAAAACTGGATTTCCAGTGGTACACATACTCATGCATAAAGAGCAAAAAGATTAATTTCAGCAAAAGCATTTACATAAATTTGTGGTACGTAAAAACCAACATGTTTAGTGTTCAGAATCCAATTTACCTGGCTGAAACATTCTAAACAGAATATGCACTCTTGGAGATGCTAAATGCACTCTTGCATACTGAGGTGTTTCTGTTGCTAAACACAACAGAATAAGAGTTTTTAAGCTTTGTGTGTCAAAAGACCAATTCAGTGTAAAGTTTTGGCTGCCATTACAAGTTCAGATTAGTGCAAACAAAAATTCTTTCTGGAATATGAATCAGAAAATGTATGTATAATATAATGGATAGAGTATGGTTTACTTTTTGCTCTGAAATGACCTAACTTTTTTTCAGTGCACTTCACTATTAAAGAAAAACTATTTCAAACTCTCAGAAATACATGATATGAGCAACAGAATGTGGTTTAACAGCAAGATACTCTATGTAGTCCAAATAATCTTACCTCATCAATTTGTTCATGGATTTTCTCTTTGTTTTCACTGTCCTCTTCCCGTTGCTCTTTCTCTTCATCCTTGGGAGGCTGTTTTTTATTATCTTTGTTTCCTGTCCCCAAATTGTCGTCTTTTGCAACGAGCTCTGAATCCTCCTATTAACAAATCCAAAAGAAACACCATTATGCTACCTGCTTCTCAAAGTCTCAGTGACAAGATATCATCACCTACAGAAAAAAAAGACAACTCTAAACAAAACTTATCCCCTCAAATTTTCCCTTCCTACGACTAAGAGCTATGAAAGGGAGTCTCCATTCTAGGTCATATTAAGTTAAAAGAGTTCAATTCCTTTGATACTTTTTTTCCCTCACCCCTTTCCTTATTACCTCATCCATTCCTGGTCCAGTTTCTTCTGTTTTACTACTAGCATCTTCATCATCATCATCATCATCTTCATCCCCCCAGAGCCTTTCATCTAGTTTATCATCAGCTTCAGCATTATCAAGATTGCCCATCTGCTTATCCAGTTCCTCCTCTTCATCTGAATTTTCCTCATTTTCTGTGTACAGTTCAGAATGTGTTTCAGTACAGAAGAGAGAAAGCTAATGGTTCTGTTCACTATATAAACAAATAAGCACTGATACTTAACACCTTAATTTCATCACCCTATGCAGTTAATTGACATATGCTGAAAAAGACACACATGCACATGTTACAGAAAAAATATCAACCATTACTGGACTGATCTATAACTTGTAATTTTGCCATAGTGGAAGAACCATACCTTTTTTCTCCTGTTCTCCATCATGCATTTTTCCTTCAAAGTCTTCTGACATTTCAATTGCATTGTCTTCTCCTTCAATGTCTGGTTTAGAATCTTGATCCTCTTTCTCCTTCTCTTCACCCTTTCGAAAACTGTCTTCTATCTAAATAATTGGTAAAG
The DNA here is from genome assembly GCA_013400975.1 of Atrichornis clamosus. Classification (NCBI taxonomy): domain Eukaryota; kingdom Metazoa; phylum Chordata; class Aves; order Passeriformes; family Menuridae; genus Atrichornis; species Atrichornis clamosus. The sequence continues at coordinate 77,534 of WBMZ01008475.1, read as the reverse complement.
CCAGAAATTACAATGGATCTTGCCTATATATTAAAGCTGACTTAAGTACCACAACAATATTTGTAAGCTGATAGGCAAAGATAAAAGCCAACATAAATAGGAGACTGAAGGTAACTTCATGTTTCTTTTACCCGAAACGTCCACATCATGGATTTCAAGAGCTTTTTCAGTCTTACTTCAATAAGAACAACCCCAAACACTTGCCTGATCTTCACTTTCTATTTTGTCGCTCACATCCTTCTTGCCTTCCCCATCTCCAATACCACCGTCCTCGTAATCATGGAACTCTGTTGCTCCCTCTCCAGCTTCATCTTCAAGTAATTCTTTTGGCAGGCAAAACCCCTACACAGGCAAACAGAAACTCAAAATCATCTTCAGTAGTAAGTACATCTTTCAGCTTAGATTCTACTTAAGACTTTTGTACACTTTATGCTTACCACAGACCCACTGTTACCCAATGTAACTTACCTTTAGGGCAAGCTCTGTAAAAATGCTAGTTAGAACAGAAAGCAATTTTCCAGTACTCCTGTGAGATGCCAGTGAAACGGTGAGGTAGAACAGGATGAGGTCTGAATACTTGCAGAGCATGGGCTTTAGACGCACCAGCAAATAGCAGGACTGGTTGAAGAACTACAGTTAAAACAAAACAAAAAAAAAAGCTGTCAAATATTATTTGTGCATACTGACATGCACCTCAGAGAGGGTCATGATAGTGACTGAAAAAAGATGCTCAAACCAGAAATATCAGTGAGTTTAAGTATGATTTTTGAAGTTTCTGGAGCTTTTTCTAAATTTTTCACAAAAACTAAAACTTTGTCTTCTTGTGTGGCAGGCATGTGTGGCTTCTGCACTACAGAAGACTACCTTTATTTGGCCATAATTTCTCACATGCTTCTAGTTCTAAGGCATTAGGCAAGAAGAAGCAATGCACATTTAACCACTGAAGTAGTTCACAATTCCAAATCTCAAGACCCCTAAGCCAAAAAACTCAAGAACAACTTTACCTTATGTTTATATGAAGTGTAGTTTTCACCGTAGGATTTCAGGGTCTCCAGGAGTTCTGAAACACCTAAAATTGCCTTCTGCACATGTAAAGACTCCAAATCAGCAGAGAGATCTTCATCCAAAAGTTTAGTTATATGTCCTGCTTTAATCACATCAAATAAGGCTGCATCCTCTTTGAAATACATTAAAAAAATGGAAATCAAGTCAGACATTCTAAAAATTTTATAGCAAGCAATCTAGAAATATCCACCCTATCTGTTTAAATAGACAACTTCTATTAAAATTGCAATTTCCTTATGTATTGGTACCTCTAACACACACAGTTTAAGAAATTTTAAGGTTTTCATCGTTTAAAACTCTACTCCTCCCCACTTGAGTATATTAACAAACTTACCATTTTCCTCTGAAGATTTTTCTTCTTCTTTTCCACCTTCCTGTTTTCTCTCTACCAAACACTGAATGGCATACAGAACAGCACGGATCACAGTTTCCACTTTTGTTGAGAATTGCTCCACAAACTCTTCATCCGACTGTTGATCTCCTTTTGAACCATAACACAGGCAGTTTTACATGGAAGCACATCAGATTACAGGTTCCTATGTTTCCTTTATGCAAGGACAATGACAGTACCATGCAATTTTTACTACACAGTTCTACCAAAATCTCCTTGCTAATCCTGACCTACAACTATGGTGCAAGACCCATCACTAACAGTGATGGTAAAACAATTACACTGCACAAAGTAAGTCTGGACTAAATTTTGCAATTTTGAATTTCATGATACGCTTCTGGGTATCAGAATTAACATGGGGCCATCTTCAGCAATAACCAAACAAATCAATTCTTGTGTCCTTATCAACATTACAAATCAGGCAGAGAAAAATTATCCTTACCACTGCAATCTGACACAGAAACAAGAAGATGTGTTCTCCAGGCTGTGAAGTCTGAAGACGTGTTATTAATTTCTTCTTGTATATACTTCAGGCTCTTGATTAGGGCCACCTGATTTGCAGCTTCCCTGTCTTGCCCATTTGGAAGAAACAAGGACTCTATGCTTTGTAACTGAGCTGAGACTTCCAGCAAACAACTCACAGCTGATGTGCAAACTTCAAAGTCTCTCCTGCAACAGAAATACCAGAATACTGAAAAAAGAACAAACTGTTCAAGTTAAGATTAAAGCTTTTCTTGGGGCATGGGTAAGGGAGAGGCAGCAGACCTCCATCTTGAATTTATTAAATTAGTAGCTTGTACTCACACTGTTTGAAGCAGAGGGAAAATGAGAGGGTTATTATTAAATAGACTACAGATTTCTTTTCATTAAACTGACATTTGAAATTCAACTCAGTAGCTAAGGAGCTATGGGGATAAAATCCTCAGAGACCAAAGACAGAGAAGCTGAGACAGAAATTTTTTTGACTTGTCAAGGGAGTGGGAGAAAACATACATTTCTTTAAATAGTGAGGCACTGCATTTTGGAAAAAAAAATGAACGGAAAAAAGCTTCTAGAGCATCTGAACACACTTTTCAAGATATGCACAGGCAAAAGTTTTTGAGACGACTTCACACATCATATATGAACATAAAACAGGAGAGAGGTTCAATTTCATGCATGTGTATAACTCACCAGCAATAAAACGAAGTCTCATGTGACTGCTGTCTTATTCTGTCCACTCCTGCTTTCATGGCTTTCACTTTTGCCAGCATTGCAGTCAATTGTGTAGCTACCTGCAGCCATAACTGATCCTTATTTCGCATCCTGCATCCAGGAGGCAATTGCTCAGTTGTAACTGGAGACAAGTATTTTAGCTCTGAGGGAATCAGGTCAGGTATTCCTGTAAGAACATTTCCCATTTCAGGTACTGAACTCTGAAAAATGTCCGGTTTGACATCAGTCCTTTCACTGTCATTGCACTTGGTTAACTCTTCTTTAGGGCAGCACTGGATAAACCAAGACAGCTCCTCGAGAACCATCACACACTGCATGGAAAGCTGCTGCAGTCTGTTAGTCCAGTGTTGAATACTGCCTTGGGGAGGAAATGTTGCATCATATTCTCTGTCAGCAGTCAACCTAGAATCTATCTCTTGTATACAACTCAGGAGATTCCTAGTTAAGAACAAAGAAGAAGAGGTTACAATCATTGGGTTTTACGTTACACTTCTTTTTTAAAAGCTCAACCTTTAACAAAATTCAGAAAAACAAAATCTAGATCATAACTTTTCCTGGAAAAACTAAAATTATACTCTTTTTAAAAAAAAGCTTTGCTTAATTAGTGAATTTTTCTTGCCCTTGAATTAAGAAGTATTCCAAAGCCCTGGAAATCTGATTTGCAATGAAAGTCACAGCAATGCAGGTAACTATCCTAGAAGTTTTACTATTCCTGCAACTGTGCAGTTGAGGAGTTTGTTTTGTTAGGTTTATTTGTTTTTTCAAGTTTCCTGGGGTTAAAATAAATTTTACACCAGGAATCTCCAGTCCAGATTTCCTTCTCTGTACAAAGGTAGTAGCTCCTAACCTGACTTCAGAAAGTTTTATGGATTACAGCAATGCTGAGCCCAAATGTGCTCAGTAATGGTGGTGTTTGCAATGACTCTGATGACTCAAGCAATGGAGTGAAAAATCACATCAAGATTTTAGTACACTTTTCCTTCTACTGTTTTGACACAATATCTAGTATCTCCCACCTTTCTAGAATTTTTCTTTGCAATGAAGTTTTATTTGTTTTGGCATGAGGTACCATCTAGAAAATTTCTGTGCTCCAGATCAAGCCAACAACTTGAATGTAAACAAAATGGACTTAGGCCAATACTAAATGAGAGAGATCTAACAATCTGTAAGTTTAACTGTTTAACTGTGTAATTAACTACAGGAATTATTTCACATTCTTCATGTATACTTGTTTTCCAAAATTATTCTGATTGCAAAATACTGGTTGCAGTGACAGGATATATTTAAATCTTTTCTACCGAGGCTTAATTGAGGGGAAGAGAAAAATAGAGAAGCAGAGAGAAATTTTTTTTATTTTCTTCTACCATATTTTCCATCTTTTTTGAACTCATTTACTTACTGTCAACACTTCTTGCCAACATTTAAAAGTTGGAAAATGGAAAATACCTGAGTAAGATCCACTGTTCTGTCAATGCAGTAAGAGATCGTCTCTGTCTCACAAGCATCTGCATGAGGTGTGCAGTGAACCCTTTGCATCGTTCAATGCTACCAAGTCCAATATCCTAAAGAAAACAGACACAGAAAAAGTGGGAGGGAACACTTAGATGAACAGGCAGACAACAGCATTCTCTGTGCCTCCATTTCATTTCACTGAGCAGGCTGAAAGATTATGGTTCAATTGAACAAGTCTTAATATGCAGACTAGAGTTATAATTATGATAGTTTCCCCATCTTCATCTTTTCTGCATCTTCCATATATCCAGCATACAAATTTGATTTTCAAGTAGCTTCTGCAACAGTCATATTACATTTTAGTCCACTGACAAATTTCTTACCAGGAATTTCGTTCCAGTATTAAAGCTATCTTATATAAATAATGATTAAAATCTAAAGAGATATCAGCCTGCATGTTTTACATTCATGACCATTGCTAAAACCCCTTCCACAATTCTTTTTACCAGATATACTGACAATTACTTTCACTCCTTTCATTGGAAGTGGTCCCATCTTAAAGCTCAGAATAAACGTTCACAACACAGAGCATAACTCATCACAGCTACGTTCCACTACTTGTGTCCATTATCAGCTGTGACTTTGATAAGAACATGTTGTAAAACAAGGGGTAAAGCACAGTGAAAGGAAGAGCATCTGGAAGAGATTCTTTTTTTCTGAAGTGCTGGAAAAGTGGTAGAGGTTTGGCAGAGCTCATTTGTCTGTTCTACTGATTTTAGACCAATCTTAAACAAAGAAATGTATTGGCACTTTTTGTGTTGGACACAGACTCCAGTTATGCCCAGTTATAAATACCAACTGATTTCTTCATGAACACCAGATAACTTAGGATTTATTTGCCTAACAAGTTTGGATTCAGCATTTTATGCGTCTTCCTCATACACAAAAAATAGCAATTTGGAATGTGCTGGGATGAAAGATACTGTACATTGAACAGATCATTAACTTCTTTCCCTAAACTGGTTTTGTTCCTTCATAAAACAAGAGGTTTTAACATGCTGCATTTAATGAGTAGTCCAAAAGTGTTGGGTTTTGTATATTACAGAACACAGCATTATCTCACATCACCTTTTTACTACTAGAAAATTTCAGTCCTAGCTGGTAAAATAAAATAAACAGAGGTAAGATTCTATGGTTACTTTGCTGTTTTTACCTTGGCAGGTGCTAACAATGCTGTCTGGAGCCGAGACTGACGGGCAAGTGACCGATAGAAGTACTTCTGGCATCCATCCCAGGCAGAAGAAATCTCTGTCAGCAACCTGGCAGAGCACAAAGAAGTCTGGTTAAAAAGTACCTCAGCACACTGGAGCCACCAGGTCAGCTCTTCAACCCAACAGTTTTGCTTGTTTTGCAAATGCATGATCTTGCAATTCTTCATTTTCTCTACAAGTACTATAGTCTTAAGAAAATGTCTAATTTTTAAAATAAACTCTAAGCAAGATTCCTATCTTTGAATACCATTTAACACTTAACTAGTTATTTTGTTCTTCTCCCCCCCATGCAGCTAAATTCAGCATCATACAGAAGCCTTTCTTTTGGCCCTGATGAAAAGTACCATGAACTAAACCCCTACATCCCAGAAAGACAATAACCACGTCTCAATAACAAAAAAGCACTTATTGACAGAAAAGCAAAAAAAAAAATCTGAAAAAACATCTTTCCTCTAGGAAAGTTTTTCTAGTAATGCCCATGTTGAAGTACATGTATTTTCTCCTGAAATATTCCATTATTTAATGAAGACAGAACAATGATGTAATCCCTGAAAATCACAACTCATTTTTAATAAAATCAATAGCAATTTACACTCTAATATGATGCCAGCAAAGCATCCCAGGCAAGACTGGACAGTGGAGGGCTAACTGAAATCTAATTCATGGAAAGAATTAAACTGAGGGTACAGTTGTCCAAAGTGCAAATTTAAAAAACAAAACAAATCAAACCCCCGAGCCCCTGCTCAGCTGTATGTGCCAAACTCAGAAGTAACAGGAGGAAGGGAATATGCAAACTCCTAAACAAATTACAGTCCCTAAATCCCAGTCTAAATCAACAAGCAATAAATTCTATATATTCCAGCTGCAATTCCCACATTCTAAGGGTAAAAAGTCCTGTGTACATACGTGGCATCCAGTTCCTGTGTACAACTCACTGCAGCCAGTGCACTACTCAAGTCCAGTGGACGAAGGTAGAGAACTTCATGGTAGTCTTTTGAACGGGACCAGGACAGACCTTTCCGGTACGACAAACCTGCAACGGTATTTGAGCACACATCCTTTTATGCCCTCGTTTTTAATATGAAAAATGTCACTCATACAGTTGGTATCAAATCTTCTGATTTCGCAAGTCTTTGAATGTTGCCGCAAGCTTTGTAATGTAAGAACACATCGTAGCTGAGCTATCTTGAGCTGAACACAGCCAAACAACACAGCTGAAATAAGACTATCGTAGACCTGTGGTAATTAAGGACTTTTCACTGTTCCTGGTCCTTTAAGAAAGCTGAATTAGGGATCACCACCTCATTTTTAAGACGTGAAAAGGCTGATAAATGAGCACGGTAAAGGTGTCACAGATGGAGCACAGTAAAGAATCTGAATCTCATGTGTTAATTAAATAAGTAATCATATATGTCATTCCTCCAGCACAGACTTCATGAGGCAGCAATGGCAGATATTCCTTTGGCACCAGTAAGTGCAAAAACCGGCATCAATACATCACTGAGTCTTCATGGCTCAACCACACTTCTGCCAACCTGAGCTCTGCCAGTCTGCCAACCGAGAGCCATCCCAGAATGGCGCTCATGCTAGTGCGCTAACTTCATTTCAGTTCTAGATCAGAGAAAGGATACAAGAAAATGAGCTTTCCTCTTGTTACTAGAAGTTGGGCAGTGACTTTTGACTGAAGATAAAGCAGATTTCTGCTTTACAAAAGCTACTATTGTAAATCGAATGAAATATGAGTAGAAAGTATTTGAAAGGGCAAACACACCAGGCCTCATAGTCAACAACGAGGAACAGACACTTATTCTTGATTTAATGACTTCAAGAACATCATATTATGGTGGATTTAATGTATGGGCAAAAACAGTAAAATGCTCAAAAACTTTGTACTTTTAAACCAAGCCCATTTTTAGTCAAAGCTCACCTGTTTTAGCAAGGCTTTTAAAGAGATCTGACAAAGCTCGTTGCTTTTGCATCTGAATGTGCTTTGCCTCTGATTTCTGCTTCTCCTTCGTTGCTGTCTGATCAAATGTTAAATTTTGCAGTTCAGTTACAGAAACAATAATGCCACCTGTATAGAAGACAGCAAAGGTAAGACGTGAAAATCTGAGGTACACAAAGCACCTGTGGAAAGACTCTAGGAAGGCAACAATATATCTGTACTTTTTCCTGATTTGTTCCATTTATGTTACAGAGGTCAACTGTGGTATGGAAATAACAAGAATAACTAACCTGTGAACTGGTCAAGATTTTCCACCAGGCTTAAGAATGAATTATTTTCTGTAACTGCTGTACACATTTTCTTCATTTTTTTAGTAAGCTTAGACAGACGATACTGAAGAGATTCTGTATGAAATGTAATGCCATCCTGACATTCTTCTGGGAGCGCTCTCTGAAAAAAAAATGAAAGAAAATTACACACACACACTCAAAGCTGTCTCGTTTGACGACCAGGACTAAATCACTCCAAAAACAAGGGCTAAATTTTGCAGTCATCTGAAAGCCCAGAACATGCTCATGTGATTCTTTAATCAGTTCAGCACCAACACTTGAGGAAAATCATAATACATGTATGTCAGGCATACGTTAGTTTTGAAAACAGTCAAATGGAAGATGCTATGATCCTATTGTCTTAGGTGTTTGTCATTACCTCTTTCACAGAGGCTACCACTGCTTCAGGTCAGCTTATTCTGCCTTTTAAGCTCAAAGGCATTAACCTAAATCACTAATGCCCTCAGGGCATCAGGTAAGAACACCCTCACTTACTTTCCACTGGACACAAATTTTGTTCCTAAAGAATAACAAGAACAGTATGCAAGTAAAGATTATTAAATAACATAATTAATTCCTTAGCACATCCAAAGCTAATCCCTAGGGTTTCTTCAATTTAAGTTTGCATGCATCTTCTTTAAGGAATGAAGACAACATGAAAGTGCAAGAAGTGAAACCAACAACCCTGTTAACTATCAGTAACAGGTTTGCAAACCCCTGACCAAAAAACCAAACCCTCAATCAATCAAACACATTAGATTTGCATTAGATTTCTGCCTCCTCGCTCTACCTCCTGACTGTCACAGGACATGAGCAAGATCAGCCCTGCTCCTGGTCTGAAGAAACTAAACAAAGCTGAGAGTAATTGAGCATTTCCCACTCACCACCAAATTCTGATGAGTTATGACTGTCTTCCTGCATCTTGTTAATAAAAACTAATGATGTGAATAGGAATCTATTTCAGGAAGAAAATCAGCTGAGCTCCTCTCTGAGTTCAGCAAATTAAAAACATACTAAACTGAGACACCGTGGAGCAGGTTTTACCAGGTATTCGCTAGTCCAAGGCAAATGTTCACAGTACACAAACTGTCAGTCAGCAGCAAACATACGACAATGTAGTGCATTCCCACGTCAGTGTCCAAGCCCAAAGTGATTTAATATTTAATCAGAGCTTATATATGCACAAATCCTACAGCTACATGATTATTTGTTTGGGCTCTTGTTTAGAAAAAGATGAGTAATAATAATTTCAACTCCCAGGCTATTTTACTGCATTAGTAGGGAAGTAACAAATTGCTGCAGACAATACGTAAGCAAATTGGAGATGAAATGTGTAACTGCCCCGTGTCTGTATTAGAGCACAGATATTTGTGCCAGATCAGTACAGATCATGCTTGTCTTTCCATGCTGCATTCCCACCAATCTGCAGTGTTTCATAACAGTGAACACAGGTAAGACCAAAAAAGTTTATGACATATTCAAGAGATTTGACACTTCCATAAGATTATCCCGCATAAATCAGTGGAAAGCAACATATCGATGAAAATAGAGAAAATACTTTTCCGACACTAAGAATAATTAATTCAGTCACCTTGGCAACATCTGTTTTAGCAGACAGAACCTTTCTTAATGTGTTGTTTAGCCTCTGAATTTTGGTTTCATTGTTCTCAGATTCTTCCTGCTTTTGCATGCAGTCCAGCTGCTCTTCCTTACCAATTTCCACCAAGGCAGGCCGACATGGCTCATCCAGAACAACTTCAAACTTCTTCATGAATTTAAAGAGGGTTCTAATTACCAAAGGAAAGCAAAAATGTTACTGGGTTTTATAAGCCTGGAAATCTCTCAGCTGCTAGAAAGAAATGTTTCGACTGTGTTATGAGCAAAGAAACACTCCTGACATTCAAATTTAACATCACAGAGAAATCATCAAGAAGGAAGGCTCCAAATAGGGAGCTTAATTTTAAGTTCTGACTTACCTGCGTATTTTTTCAACTGATTGCTTTATAGCCCAGAAGCTGACATCATTCCACCTGGAAATCTTAACAAATTCCTGTTAGGGAAATAAATAATCAATGGGATTACTTACATAAATGAAATTAAGTATTGCCATATCAAAGATGATCTTTACACCTAATCAGCTACAATGATCTGGTAGTCTTAAAATGTAAGACATTTTAGTAAGTGAGCGACTTACTGCACAGGCATCTTATTCTATTAATATACGTGTTTATGCTAAAACTTCATAGCCAAATGTTGTGAACTCCAGAGTGACTTCACCACTGAGCAGGAACCTTCATGGATAAACAGGATTGATCAAACACTAAAGCCTTCAATCAACCACTCCCCCACCTCAAAAATAAATTCTTGCCAGGGAAAATGTGAAGTATAGTAGGGATTTTAGTGGCCAACAGAGCTATTAGAGACAAATTCAAATAATATCTGCTCCACTGTTCCTTTGATTAGATCCATATATTGTCTGAGCCAAGGTTTGTTTTACCTTAAGTTCCTTTTCTATGGGTTGACGAAGTTCAGTGATTCTGGCCTCAACACACTCTGAAAACTGCTTGTAATAGTTGTATAGATTCCACAGGATGCTGCACACAACATCTGGAAGGGACAGATAATAAAAATAGTTTTACAAAAGGATGTTCTTCAGCATCACAACGATAAATGCACCCCCGTTCTTTCTGGAATCATGAAACTTAGCAACACTAAAAGACGGGGGTAGATTGACCGACAGGATTCTTCATGAAAACAGTGAAACAGCACCATAGGCTTGTGTTCTATTATGAGCTTATGACCTGTCTGGCAAGTCTGGAGGAATGCCTGACAGCCAGGCTGCTGTAAAGAGAACTCAACACAGGGGGTGCTACCAACTTACCCTTTTCTGCTACTGGAGGCATCAGCAAGACATGGCAGTGGAAAACCAGTAGTGCCTGAAGCCGTGCCTGGAACTCTCCCAGAGTAGAGCCTTCAATGAAAGCCTGTAATGTGCTGACCAGCGTTTTCAGATCCATTTGCTCAGTTTCTGAACATGGCAACAGAAATTGAGAAAGAAAGTCAGAGAAAACAAAAAACCCCAGAATATCTGCATGAGAATTGTTGTCTGCTCTTTGTAAACTTTCAACTAAATATTTGGTCTTGATTAGGAAAGGTTCAAAACAAAGTAAGAAAGGGGCAGAGAGGGGAAGAATTCTGGTTTAATAGTAAGTCAAACCAACAAACACCAGCACTAGAAGAAACGACAGGGAACAAAAGGCAGCATTAAGATAGCAATTGAGAAGGCCAGTTAAATGTCCAATTTCAGAGTCCATCAGGTATTTAAAGAATACTTGCTATTTTCTATGAATGAAGGGCTTTTTCAGTCATGATGAGCCCTACTAGAAATTAGTCACTGCCAGTTCCTTAACTCCTCAAAACCATGAGGACAAAAATAGATAATAAAAGAATCTGATAGAGATTACGGTGTCTTTAGAGTATTACCAATGGAAGAAGACACTTGGAGATGTAAACCTAAGGAACTGAAGCTCATCAACTAAGTGCATTAATTAGTCATGAGACTGGAAGAACTCAGCCTCATGCCAGAGAATACTGCTTTCATCTTTACAATTCCATTAAATTAGGGGGAGGCCTAAAGGGAATGAGAACTATATTCATTCCCTACTTTATGTAACATGAACACGTGCAGACAGATTTGCTAAGAACAGGATGTACCAAAACCTACTTACTCTAAGAATTCTTTAGGCTTTATACAGAATGTTAAAAGCAGTTCAGCTGGGATATGAATTATACTTTCTGTAGCTAAAAAAACAAGGTGCCTTTTCCGGCTGGAGATGGAGGCCTCCTACCCTCCAAATGTGTTTGAAACGTTTATATGTGCATGATAGCATGTGCAGCTATCACAATTCTACTTTTGGATGCTTTTTACAGACATCATCTTTTCCTTACACCACCTACAATGCTGGCCCTATGAGCCACAGGTGGTTTCAGAAATACATACAAGCGAAGTTCACTCCATATGAAAGACCTTATACAGTCATGGAATTTACTGTAGGGCAAAGAACTGTACCTGAAAGTGCATTGTCAAACTCTGGCATTTAGGACCTTAATCATACATCCTTAGCAATTACTAGAACTGCATCACATATTCATTTTAAGGCCAGAACTCACCTTCTGTGTTTGCCTCTGTCTGTTCTTGAATATACTTCTCAATCATCTGATAGATGGAGAACCAGTGCTTTGTAGATTTCTCCACATGCTGCTTCATAATATTGTCCAAACTTACCGACCAGCAACTAGAAACAGTAAGAAAGGGGAGAAATAAATCAAAAATATAATGGGTAGTTTGGGCTTCAAAACAACAAAAATTTTTTTCTCTGTTTCTACTAATTAATCGAAAATTTAACTGGATGAAATAATCTGCACATATGCTTATTATATACACAATCAACTCCTAAGGATCATTGTTTTGCCAGTATTATTAAATATGAGAGAAGAAATGCAGGAACTATGGATGAGAAAAAAAAAAAACCACCAGAGGCAGGTTCAGAAGTTTATTTTCTCAGAAATGGAGGGAAACTTGTGGAATTCCTGATAGCGAAATACTGTGGCTGTAAAAATTTTACATGGTCTTAACAGGAAACTGGACAAAACCCTGCAGGCTTAGTAAACCCTAGGATGAAAATGGGAGAGCACTGGGAAAATATTAGGATGAAGTATTCTAGATATCTGTCCTGCTTCTACTTTTTTTTGAGGCAAATACATAGGGTCATCACAGGCTGAACATGCTCATTCTGAGCCACTACAGCTGCAGGTTGGTGGTTTCTTTTCCCCCAACTCTTTCACTAGGACAGACACACAGAAGCACGTTCCATGATTAATGCAATTCTGCATTAAAATGTGCTTCCACATGCAGATGAAAGCTGACAGTAGCTAAGAAAAGCAGTATGGAAGGACAGTTCTTACTTCAACTCCAATCTACGCCACTGAATAATCAGTTGTGTGACCAAATCAAGATGTTTCCGCAGGGACAAGGCTCGACTTGCATTTTCCTCCCAGTCCTGGAAAAAAAAAGTTCACCTTTACACAAAGCCAGAAATCAGCCTCTGCCTGGCAAGACTCATTGTGCTACTCTGGATTACTGGATTCTTATTCTTTAAACTTTCAGCAATGGAGCAAGTTCACTTCCCCAAATCCTGACAAGCAGACAGCTTTCATGTACCGTGTTTGTAACATAAATATATGTTACAATATAAATAAGGAAGCATAAAAGAGAAAATAAAACTTTCCCTTGGCCTTTTTCTTACCTGTGCCTTTGCAAGAAGAATTTCCAAACCATTCAGAAACTTTGAGAGAGGACTAGAGAGTGGAAAACTCCGGATTCTGTCCATCACAACTAAGAGCTGCAGAACAAAACCACAAGCATTCAACCCATAGTAACTGTTCTTCAACAGAAGCAGTCATGAAGTTTAGCTAATTTCTCTTAGCACAACTCTCCCTAGTAAGAGAAAAGATTTTCCTTTTTTTTTTTTCATTTTTAAACTGCTTTCTCCATTTAGTATAAGCTCACTGGTAGTTCAGTGAGGGCCAACACACTTGGGGAAAGGAGCACAAATGATCTAATGCAAAGAGTTTCTAAATAATCTGAGCTTCTACATTACTCTAAGAAATGGAACCTGAGGACCACATAGATCCCATAAGAGCGACTAAAAATAAGCATTCTAAATTAGCATTATGAAAGAAAGAACACTGGGAAAAAACCCCAAGAGTACAAACAGCGAAAGACCTCAGGGATCTTTGAGCTATGGCAGGCTGAAGATTGCCTGAAGTTCTAAGATCGAAGCATGCAAAATCCCACTTAACATTTCTTAACTAAAGCAGAACAGCTAATAATAAGTTAGTAATACCTAATACCTCTTAAGAATAAACAGGTCTGACTTCAAAACATCTGCATATCTATACACATATTTACACATAAATGCACTCCTAAAATGTTCCAGTTTCCCCCAAACGTTTGTTGAGGTATTTTTACCTGCACAAGTACAGGATGCTCTGGCCATTCCTGCAGTAGCCCATTAATTTCTTTAGCAAAATTATCAAGTACAGGTTGGCACTGTCGGACTTGCTGAATATTAGGATGCTGGTAGAAGTCATATGGGCCATCTTGCTGCAGCACAAGCTCTGAAGTTGATTCCTCAAAAAAGGTATTGTGAAGAAGAGTGCTAAGTAGAAGCTGGCTTCCCAAAAGACTATCATTCATTTCAGCACCTAGGAAGAAAGTAAGGAAAACATCACACGTTATTAATTTTTTTTTCAGTTGAATGGGTAAAGTTGGGGATTTTTACCCCCTGTATCCCAAGCCTTAGCATGTTATCTATTACAAGGATGTAAGATTATGCCACTCAAACATGGATGCATGAAGTATGGACCAAGAGACATAGTTAGAGTTTATATTCTCTGTTTCATCAAATTTTGCTATAAAAGTAAAATCAGCATCCTAAAGGTGGGCTGTGATCCTGTCAGAAGAACACAGTTCCTCTGTGCATGAATTCACATCAAGGAGATACTACTACAAAATTAGTAGCAAGGCTCTGTGGAAAAGTAATCCAACACACAAAAAAACCTCCCACATACATTACACCTCAGGTACAAACACAAAAATAAGGTACTGTAGAAACAGCAGCCCTTAATGTGCTTCATCTAAACTACACACATACATTTTTTAGATCAGAACTGAAATACATATCTCTGCTTTGAAAAGTGATGATCCTGAGTTCTCACACATGGTTAAAACAATTGACACAGCAAGTATTGCAAAATTCAGGAGGAAAAAACCAAACCAGAAAAACCCCCCACCTTTCTTCTTTTTAACTATATATAGAAGCTCTATTTAAACCAATTATTTCATGAACTTCATTGCAAAATTTACTTCTGGGAAATTTCTGCAAGTGCATCATTTTCCACAGGACTGTGCAGGTACATATGATCAAGATTTCATTTAGTATTCAATATATTTTTAAACTGTCTTCTATATTACCAAAAGGAATTTTTAAAAAATCCATGAAAGAGTAAAAATCAAAACATTCCACAAGACAGTCCTGAAGAGGGCAAATTCTTTGGAACAAGAAAATTCAGTTTTCTGCATTTTCCCCATAATATGTCTGTTTCATGACCTGTAATGCAATTAATTTGAAACAAATCACTACAAATCTAAACCTGCACACCTGAAATATTGCTTGCAATCTTACCAATTAAAGGATAGAATTGCGACACCAGGCATGCACCAGTCTGATAGCAGGAAATAAATGTACTGAAATAATGCTTGGCTTGAAGAGAGGGCAGACTCTGTTGATACCACAGGGATCGAGCGAAGTTTAAGCACAACTGTTGATGAACCATGACTACTATCTGCATAGTGCTCTTGGACAAAAGGGCTCTGTCAACTTCCAGCTGGTCTTCCACTGGATCTTCAGTTTCCATTTTTTCTTCTAGGCTCGGCTGAGCTGTAATATCTTCAAAGTCCTGAAAATCACATAATAATCAAAATTAAATTATAATTTCTTCCTTTAATACCTCCTCTCCCCATCCTCTCTTTTGCTTTTTTTGGCATTGCAATGACATGCTAACAATTTGCACAGATAGAAACACTGCCGGTCCCAGTCTGAAACAGAACACAGGTGTACAGAACATTTCAGGGCATAACCACGGCAGGCACGAGTGCAGTACAGTGATGCCTGAGCTGCTGCCAGCTAAACCCCTTTTCACAAAGAGCAGCAGCAGCTGTGTCTGCTGATAAACCACCTCAACACTGTGTGGTCGCTTGAGGACCTGAACTGTTACATCCCAACTGCTTTATTTAATCAAGGACATTAGCTTTCTTCCAGGTAGTAGAACCTCATACGACCTTACTTGCTAAATTAATAAAATTCCAGATTTTTACAAGTGACTAATTATACTGTAATTCAATTATATCACTTGGGATTAAGCACCCAAACCACAGTACAGTTCAAGTCTGGAAATTAATTCCAGAAACTTCTTTCAACCAGAAGATAAAATAAACCACAAGCACACTACTAATACCTATGAATATCTACCCCCTTTTTGCTTTTGGCTGAAGGCAAAACTGCTTAATTCCTCATCTCATTTACAGCATGTATTTTCAGGAGCTACTTCAGACGTATTTTTTGTGTTTCTCTACAGAGTTACAGTTATTACTTTCTCATGAAAAGGAAATCTCCTCTTAAATTCTTCTTCTTCTTCTTCCTCACTCCGTCCCTTCCCGTGACTTTTACTTCTGTATCTGTACAGGCTGCGTTCCATTGCCTCCTGCTCTTGGGCACGGCGCTCCTGTTCATCCCATTCATTTACAATTGCCTAAGGAAACACAAAGCCGGATGCTTTTACACAACTTCATGTTTAAAATCGTATTTCATCAATGGGGCAGCATCTCTTTTGCATTAGCTCGTCACTCCTCTATGGTCTACAGTATAAATCAAAGCCATCTCAGATTTGTGCACTGCCATCTCAACAAGCTAATGAGGAAAATGCAAACACAACAGTATGCAAGAGAGTGCTTGACCAAGTTCTAAAGGAACTCTCTGCAAAGTTTGCTTTGGGGTGGGGTTTTTCTTATATAAAATCTTTGGTGATCATTACAGGCTATCATTTTATGCCTTGCTAAATCCAAATAAATTAATCCAGTATTTTAGATTATCTTTTACAATTAATTTGAAAAAAATTAGAAAATTTTAAAGAACGTCATACTGATGATATCAAGACAAGGACATCTAAAGATCATCTAGTCCAACCTCTCTGCCATGGGCATGGACATCTTCACCAGACCAGGTTGCTCAAAGCCCCATCCAATCTCTCTCTAACCCTTTCAGGGATGCGGCATCCACAACTTCTCTGGACAACCTGTTCCTGTGTCTCACCATATACATTTAAAAACAATTATTTTCATATCCAATCTAGATTTACCCTCTTTCAGTTTAAAACTGTTACACCTTGTTGTACAAGCCTTTGTAAAAAGTCTCCTTCTGTCATTTCTATAAACCCCTTTTATATAATCAAAAGCCACAGCAAGGTCTCCCTGGAGACTTCTCTGCCCCCAACTCTGTCAGCTTTTCTTCACAGTAGAGATGTTCCAGCCCTCTGATGATTTCTGTGGCCCTCCTCTAGACCTGTTTTAAGAGATCCATGTCTTCAACAGGGGGCAAGGTAGTTCAGTGCAAGAATCCCAGCTATGGGCATGCGGAGCTTACCTGACAAAGATGTCTGAAAAGCTGCAGAGATTTCTGGTCCATTTCTCCTCTGGATAGTACGTGGCATCGAAGATGCAACAAAGCATTCACCAGGAGCTGTTCCAGAGTTGGGCAAGGCTGCTCAGCTCCCTCAGATTCTCCTTCAGAGTGCTTCAGAGAGAACTTTTTAAGTCCATTAAGCACCCCAACTGAATTCACTGAGCATAAAATTTCTGCCCGAGCAAAATAAGTGGGAAAGGCACGGCCAACAGAAGGAAACGTCAACAAAGAAGTGAGGAGGTTGGTGAGATCAGCTGGACACACAAAACTTTGCAGCATTGCATAAACTTCAGAAGCCACTAATCGCATGCCGTGTTGCAACTGCAGGATGGCAGCTTGCAGAGGAATGATGGCATCAGGGAACACAGCATACTCCTCTGCCAGGTGTTTCCTAAACTGATGGTGTGATTGTTGCCATGATGCTTCTTCATTTAACACGTTTTGTATAGCCTGCAGTGATTTAGGTCTCTCTCCACGGAGGAACTGCAGAAGGCGGGCTAGCAGGTCTTGGACTGAGGAAACCTGTGCTATGCTGTTGGCGTACTGGTGAGCCTCCTGGTATAGGCAATCATACAGTGGAGCTGGAGGCCTGAAGGCCTTCCTTCTGGAAAGGCTGCTTATTTGCTCCTTCAACCTTTGCATTCTTTCATGCAACAGTCTGTTAAGAGATAACATTGACCAGCTGAGACATAGAAACACGTTTCATATAAACGTGCTTGCTTAAATATATCTAATGTAACAGATATAGAAAAAGATTCATCAGAAATATTCTGCTAGTTTGTGTGAAACAGCAAATAAGAAAAAAACAAGGGACACCCTTATAGCACGCACATGTAGATTTCTTTCCACTCACCACTTCAATAAACTTCAATTACATTTTTGCTTGCTACATGACAACGCTGTGAGCATTAAGAAAAAAGTAATATTACTGCAAGCAATTGCTAAAACTCAGCCATTCAGAACCTGCTTTGAATGACTATCATTCTCTTTAAGCAGTAGCATAGAACCATATACTCTACTTGTATAATAATGAAATAAAAAACTCCCATTGACAGTGGAAAATTGTGAATAATAGACAGTTTTAATCTCCACATACAAGGAACACAACTGGAAACCTGCACAAAGGAGAAAACTCTATTTGCTTACAATTTCCTCAAGTTCCTCAGGTTAAAAAAAATAAAACCCAGCACAAAAAACCCCAAACGAAATAACTGTGGCTACAAACTCTCAATATTAACAATGTACTCTATGTGGTAAGAATTTAATTAATCTACAGCAACATAGGCACCATCTCAATATGGAAATTGATACTTTTAAAATCAGCAACTCTTGTTTCTACAGAAAGACAGAAAAATTACAAGGCTGTGGAGAAAAGCTTTGGAGCCTGAACCTACAAAGATGACATGTCCACTCTAAAAGAGAAGAGTTAAGTGCCTGGATGTTACCTGATATGGGGATGAATATAGTTGCTGACTGTTTCATCTTCAATACTTTTTCCTGTATGCAGCTGGGATGAAAGATCATTTGTTTTCCATTCACACTCCAGCTGGTGTAACTAAAAATGAAATAATAAACCATTTGCAGAGGTTTGGATTTTGGTGACCAAGTAGGTGCATCAACTTCTCGGACATTAAAGAGAAGTTCTAACTGTATAGTCTAAAAATCACAACCAACTATTTGCCCAAGAAAATCCAAGCCAAACTCCTCTGCATTGATTTCATACATTATAAGGGTAAAAGCCAACTTAGCTCCATGCTCACCTCTTCTTTTGAGTACTTGAGCTTGTATTCTCTTTTAACAGCTGGATCAAACCTGGTCTGCGGAAGCCACACCTGGATCTGCACCAAGCCTATGATGACCCAGAGGCTTCCTCGCCAAGCTGTCTCTGGTAACTCCTTCAATCCTTCCCCATAGAACTGATGCAAGCCAGTTAGCAGAAGAAACAGGAATTCTTTAGGAAGCAACTCCTGATCAGTGATGTTTCCAAGTATCTTGAGGAGATACTCGTATGCAACAGGATCCTTGAGGTAGAGCTTCTCACAGCACTCCAAAAATTCTTCTTGAAGATCCATTGGAACCAGACCTACCAGGGCAGAGAGCTGTCTGCTTAGCACTATTCCTTGTAATCTAGCATCTGTGTGTCTGGAGAAAAAGGAATGAGAAAAAGTTTACATATAGTAAGCAAGCTTCTGTAATGTGCTTGATTTAAGTAACACATACGTGGAAGAGAGGTCTTAATACCTAAAATCTGCTACTGAAGAGACAGCCAGGTTTGTCCACAGTGCTGTGCTAACTTTGTGAAGCTGCTGTGCTCTCTCCATCCATTCTCCCAGTGTTACGTGGGATGATGACAGAACAGGAAGCCCACTCACATCCCACTGGCTTGTCTTGCTGCTGCTAGTTAGAATTTCAAACAAGCACTTTGAGAAAACAGCTCGGGTCAAAATGCCTGGGCCCTAAATTAAGAGATTAAGAGTTAGATGGTTCAGATGCAACTTGCACTGAGTATGCTAGAACTTACAATACTGCTTTAGAAAAGTGCTGTATTATTCAATAAGAGTATTCAGCCTAAAATTTTATTACGTCAGAAGACACAAACCTTCATAGAACGGTTCACATGGGATTTAGAAAAGTTCTTTTCCTCTGTTGCAAGCAGCGGCCTCCAAGTCAACCAGTACTCTGGGTCTGTGGTGAAAGTACTGCTCCAAAAGGATGCTAATACAGCATTAACTAGTTGAGATGACAGAACAGACATTTCTTCAGGGGATATCTAGGAGAAATAAAAGCCTAGAGGTGACAATAATTTAAGGAGAAAGAAAAACCTAGAGGTAAGAATAATGTACAGAGAGCAAAAGAGAATTAAGCACACACAAATACAAAAAAAGTATGATACTGTTTTTCAGTAGGGATAGCACAAAATACTCCTCAAGATCCTTTTCAAATTCACATAGTGTTTGCTTACATCTCTTCTCTACAAAGAGTACAATTCCTGAGGTCAGCACTGTCTCCTGTGAAATATGCAGCACGTTTACAGAGCAAGTTGTTAGAATACAGCCTTTAGTCCATGACTGTGCAACCTTTTGTTACAGTACATGAGGGTGCAGAGGCATAAAACTGGTAAAGTCATCCAGTACTCTGCTCTGAAGCATTTAAAGTGAACTTGTGGCTTACTGTGCTTTGTGGGAACACAACCATTGTACTGTAAATATTAATCTGAGTTATTACATGTTCTACAGGAAATGCAACAAGAAGTTTTATCAGTCTATTCGATTTGCAACAGATCTAAAAAAATATTCAGAGGCGCAGGAACAGAGGTAGGTATTTTTCAGCATAAAATTACTTTGAAAGCATAGGTACAACCAGCCTGGCAGCTGCCATTCAACCATTTCCTGTCTTCCACTAGGTCACAGATGGATGTATGGAACAATACTACCAAACTAAATCATACAGAACTATGATAGTTGAGACTTCATTGTATTTTATATTTTAACGTTTTAATTACATATTCTCAAGGCTTGCAGTTAATAACCTTTCTTATTAAAAGAAGGAACGGTTTTTGTCAGGCAGAAGTAGAAAAACTGCACATGAAAAATCTTAAGAAATATACATATTTTGAAGAATCTGTTGAAAACTTCTGCAAGACCAATTAAACTAAAACTTGTTCTTACTTCATTAAGGTGTAACAGGTGCCACAGTCCAGAGAGCTGGTGAGAAGCAGCTGGTGTCAACTTCAGAGAAAAAGCTATAAACTGAGCAAGATCTGAACATACACTTAATTCTTGACTGCAGTTCTTCCTGTAGCAGGTGAAAAAATTACAACCTAAATAATATTTAAGCAGGGCACATGAAATAAATAATTTGCATGGTAAAACAAATTGAGAATGGCAAGCAAAGTCACTGAAAGGTTAAAATGACAGCATTTCAAATGTTGGAGAAGAACAAGCACCCAAATAATACACTTGAACCCTCTGAAGTTGACAAAATATAAACACAAGAAAAGGGGGAAAAGGCGGAATTTCCTGTAGCTATAAGCTACATATTGAGCAAAACATACAAAACACCTGAGGACATGCTGTCTTCTAGTTTTATGGTTTTTGTGAAAAATCAGAACTTTGCTGAATTCAAGAGCATACCAGTGATTCTAAGAGTCTCACTGCACAAAAAGTTACTTTCACTGAAATCCATAAATGAATAGCTCTCTTTTAAGGAAGGGTAAACCAGACAAAAATAAATATACTTGATACCTCATAACAACACTAACACTTCTTAAATTAATAATGTTAATTTAAACTATTATTTTATGTGTGTATAGTTTACACAAAAGGAAGCATGCATGCTAATCTACTTTTTCCATCTCCAAGTCTAATTCAGTCTTTCCGCAGCAGCCCCCAGCAACAAGGTGATAAACATCTTCAAGCTGATTCCTAATATGAAAGACTCTTCTATTTCATTTAAAGGCAAATACATGCTTGCAAAAGAAAAATGCTGCATGCCATTTACTACATAAAAGGTCTTAGTCTTCCTTCACCTATAACCCACTGCTCCACTAATAAAAGCAATTTCTGGAGTCTCATGCCTTTCCTTCAGGGACTTGGACATCAGCATCCCTGTATTTGCCTCAATAAAGTAAGATAGAAAATAAGAAAATTACTTCCTCAACGTAACACTAAACCATTCCTCTGGTTCCAACCCTTTCTATTTGCCCAAGGGCAATTCTGTATGCAGACAAGGAGTGCATCTGCACTTGCATACACAAACACATATATTTGTGTGTTACACAGATATATGTGCACATACACACAGGAGTGTATATATCACAAACACAAACACACTCAGATTGACAAGCAGATGTAAGGCACCAGAATTACAGCTTCTAGCTACGGATTCTGAATCTTATGAAAGGAACACTGGATTTCCTTCTCCAACCTTCTTCTTACCTTCTTGCACAAGCCTTGGCCACATAATCTGCTGTCAGCCTGTACTGCCAGAGCACGCCTATGTGTTCCATTGCAGGCCACAGCTGAACCTGACTGCAGAGCTGGTTTAGCAAGGCAGGGTCTAACTGGTTGGAGACGATGTCTTCAGGAAGCCTTTCTTCTGAATAACTGTATGTAACTCCTTCTGCTCTCAGCTGTGAATGTACAGCTTTCAAAAATACTTGTAGTTGACCTGTCAGACAGAAGATAAGAGGCACATAAATGCATGTACTGTATTTCTTGCCAGAGAACTTTAACATCCTTTCCATCTGTACACGAAAGAATGGAGATGACAGAAATCATCCTGTTGGGCTCTTCCAAAGTGTTACCTACCCAGACTAACATCTTCTAAATGATTTGCTCTTATTATCAGGCCATCCGCTTGCAGCAATGCTTTCTTCATCTTCATTCCTGTGGCAGCAATTTTCAGACAGCACATTTTTTCCTGCCACCTACTTTCTCCAAAGGCCAATCTTAGCTCCAAGATGTTCAGTGGTTTGCTGAGAACTTTTAACTGAGAAAAACATTCCATGCCCAGTTTATCCTGGAAACATGAAAAAGACAATTTGTTTCAGCAGCGCTAACAAAACAAGATTTGTGGCTGCAGTCAAAACTAAGATTTCAAATCCACATGCACACAACTGAAGTACAAGTATATATATAAACCAGCCCACAACTACGGTTTAACAATAATCTTTTAGTAGCCCTACTCAGTACAGCAGGAAGACAGAAACTGAAGGAGTTGGCCACAATTCCTCCTTGTCAAGTTGGGGTTTTTCCCTTCATAAAGAAACTACATAGATTATGAAGATAGATAATACTTCAACATGACAACTTACCAAAATTGAAGGGAAAAAATACACAAAACAAAAAACCCCAAAAAAACAGGAGCTACAGTGATTTATAAGAAATTGCGGTTTACACCTGCAATTTAAATACATTTGGATGCTTAGAAAAATATTCCAAATTCTTCAGAGTCTCACAAAGTAACTATTTGCATTTTTTGATAGCAGAGTATCTTTGAAATATAAGGTCATAAAAACCTAGGTCTAACTACTAGTCACCAACATGAGCCATCTACATGACTACCTGTGCACTGCTTTCAAAAAGGGATTTGGATTCTTTAGAAAATTTACTGAAAGATTTAAAAAAAAAATTGAATTACAACAATTTCTTAAATATATTAAGAAAAAACCCCAAAGCTGTCAAAGTTAAAAAGCCTTGTCTTGGGAAGCCACAAGGCAGCCCCATCCTATGCTGTATAAAAGGAACTGCATAGTCTGTTTAAAATACAGGTATGTTCACTAAATAAGCAAGTGGCATATTGATATTCACAAATCTCCAGAACAGAGCAAGAAGTAATATATTAATGCTCAGGCACCACTCTGTATTAAATAAATACTTTCTATACATAGTATAATTAATAGTAGAAATTCTATCTGGATAACTGATATATTCCTCAAAAGATATGTACATTAACATATGCTGAAATCGTCTTTTTAATCAATCTGGCAAATCCAAAAGGAATGTATTTTTGCTGTCCTGGAAAGGAAGTGCTGTAAATAGATTAAAACACATCTGGACATTGCTAAAAATACAAATCAAATTTGCAAACAGAGTATTGATACCTTAAAAGGAAGAGGTCTTCCCAGAGACTTCTGTAATATCTTGATATTGGCTGAAATACCAGCAGGATTGACCAAGCAGCTCTGAATCTGCTGTGAAACAGATTGAACTTCCCTGGAAATCCTTGTAGGGGAAAAAAAAAAAGGAGAAGGACAGAGGGGAGAAAAAAGTGCACAAAGTTAACAGAATTTTGAGAAGCAAGGCAAGAGGATGCATAAGAAAGGGAAGTCTCTCTCTAATCCTTTCACTAAAGAGGTAAAAATTCTAGATGATCATTTGAGCAAGCAGAAGCACATTCTAGGAAACATGGATTTTAGAAATTACTGGCTATTTAATGTGCTGTATTTGCATCAATAATGGAACATGATTTGGACACTAATGGCAAATAATGCTGATTTGCCATAACACTAAAGAAGAGAGTAATTTATACAGCCATTTAACAGAAACAAAAGCCACTAAAAAGCCCACTCACTTGTTGTGGTCTGATCCAATAAGCATGTGAGGAATTCTGTCAATTAGGTGTTTCATAACCCAGTGCCAGTGCAGAGACAGCAGTGACAGCCCTGGCGCATCCACTGTCACAGTGTCAGAGACTGCCCAGAACCGGTCCCGCCACAGCGAGCAGTATAGAATCTAACAACAAACCACAGAGGTTACAGTGTTACCACTGCTGCAACTTACAGAATAATTTGTACTTCAAGCAGGAGAAAAAGCAAACCCACCATTATTTGCATTTACTTAAGTCCCACAATGCTTTGTATTTAATGCTACACAACGAGGACTCAACTACAGGTTCTCTAAAAGTACCACACTGGCAGGTGGAACTACACAAGCCAAAACCAAGCAATCCCTGCACCAAGTCTACAATGTCATGATTTCAGCAAAATTATATTAATGGTCTGGAAGGGGAGAGGGAGAAGTGAACCACCCCTGTGACCTGCCTGTCAGCTGTCCAGGTTCAGATATTCTTATGACAGATAGATATGGATACTCCCTTATTCACAGATTGTTATGGATACTCCCTCTATCACCAGTGGGGAGAAACAGTAGATCAGTAACTGTCTACATCCCAGGTGTGTACATTTAGGTAAGATAATTCCCAACCCAAGTATCTGCAGGCTGAAAACCTACATTCCACACAAAATAAATGGGAAAACAGAACACAAATACAGCCACTGAAACAAACATCATCATTTGCCTACTCTTCATCATATTCTGAATACAAACAGAAGCACTGCAGTTTATTTCATGGTCCCTGAAACTCGTGTTCTGCACACAATCTCATTTCACTTAACTCCTATAAATACACTATGAAAAGTCTCCTCACATCATGCGTGTCATCGTCACTTAAGGCCACCTGAGTAGACGTCACCCAGTGAAGTGCAAATGCATCCCAAAGTTCAAAGAAAGCAGCAAGGTTGACCACGATTCCATGAGGAAGACAGTTGTAACTTCCTGGATCTGAGATTTGGGGAAGAGAGAAGGAAAGGCAGGGACTGAATATTCCAGCTACATCACATGACACGTAAGGGTCAACTTCTGAACACTAGAATCTCTCTATGGTTGAGGAAAAAAAACTAATATGAAAAGATCCAAGAATTGAAGCAATAAAAGTAATCCTTCATTATTGGCACAATTCTATTATCTCTATGCATTTTTTATATATGTATTTGTATTCAAAAATTCCATAATTCCATAATTCATTGATCACTTGCTTCTACTCAGCACACTAACCTCATCACCAAATTTTTAACCTTTGTTTTACAAGTAAAACTTCCTACTTACATAAAACAAAAGTGCATCTGAAGAACTTGGCTATTTTTACTAGCTAAAGACAAAACGCTATTCCAATTTCTCTCCATTGTTAACCTAAAGTTTGGATAATTAGGAAAGAAATTATATTCACTCATTACCTAGTAGAAGCACGACATAAATAGTGTAGACTAAGGTATATCTAATTTAAGAATAATGTGTTAGATACCACATTAGTCCTCCTTTGACTGGTTTACATTCACACATTCTTCCTTTGCACAGTCAGGACACACCACGTTTAAAGTACACATTTCATAACAGTGCAAATTGACCATATTTCAAATTGACTACAGAACCAAAAGGAACAGTGAAAATCAACTCACTTTTGTGGAAATCTACAGACATTCTTAAGACACTGTTTCTTGGCTTCTTGCTGGCCATCAGACCCTTCTCAGTGTAACTTCTTTTTTCCTGGTCAAGAAATAACACTGCCCTGAAGTAAAAATGAAGTTGTTAGAAGTCCAGTACCACTTTAAAGCCCCGGCCCTATGAGAATGGTGAACTACAACGTGACGTTTCAACTACAAAGTGACAGAATACATTCACTGTGTTGCGGAAGAAGAACCAAGGGCAGCACAGATAATTGCTTGAATATGGTTTCTGCAGAAGCAAGCTTCACAAATAGAAGATTCCTCACTTCACTAGGAAGGAAAAACTAGTGAGCTACTAAACAGATGCAACACCACAGCCTGTAGGGTATGTGAGCAGCTGCTTCCTTACACTGCAACTCCAGAATCTCTGTACTCTTTACTCTTAACAGGAAAAACAGTCCAAATTCAAAAGCAGGGCAACTATTTAAGTTTTATCAGGGATTTCATACTGCTGCTTCTGCCTCTTTAATGCTTTATCCCATTCTGATTTGTCCTTGAAGTACTGCAGCCTATATGGAATGCTGAGAGCTCTGCTCCCTATATTAAGGGACTGTTTTCAGTATGCATCTACAGAAAACAGAAGCAAAGTACCTGTCCAAAAACTCTGCCTGATATTTTAGATCACATCTATCAAAACCTAAAAACACACTTGGCAGACACCACAAGTGTTTACTCAGCACTGATTACAGTCATTGGGCAGCCTTTACAAGGGTTTTGTTGTAACCCACCGATTTGCTGCAGACTTCAAAAGGATAAGAAGCTGGTCTGTGTGTTCCATTTCTGTATCAAAGTTCATCGAATTTCTAATGATCTCCAAAAACTGCATATTCCATCTTGGGTCCAGAGGCATCACATGTTCATCTGGAAAGGCAAACAAGGCAGGACAGCAGTGAAAACATTACTCAGTATATGACTTTTCTTGATCCCTCTGCCTATGCAAGAACATTAGGAAGCCTAAGAGGAAAGCAGTTTTAAACCCTCTCACTCCAGATATCCAAACAGAAAAACATTAAGCTGACTGCAGGTTCTGTAAAACAGAAGAATGACAACAGATTTTAAAGAGGGGTCAGAGCACGCAAACAGAGCCTGGAAATTCAAGTCCAACTCACAGTCCAGGTGAGATACCCATGACCATCCATAAAAGGTCCAGTGTTACTGTAGGTAGCTTTCATGCACCTAACAAGCTTGGAAAGGAAACCACAGGCCTGAGGTCCCCACAAAACACCAAGGGAAAATTATAGGCCAAAACATTGCTTTTAGATGGGCTAACACAATAAATCCTGGGGAAAAAAAGCCAGGGTGCCTAAACTATCAAGTCAGAAGGGCAGTGGATACACAGCCAGGACTTGTGGGCATAGAACTCATATCTAACTTGAATAGGATGAATGCATTTAATTGCCATATTTGCTGTTCTAGACAGCCAGAATGTCCTTGTTGTAATTTCTTTTTTGACAAAAGCAACATACAGTTAGAATTTAGCCTTTGATTTGCTATATAACATTTGCATTTCCTAAAAAGAGTTGCAGCATGCTCAGAGAACAAATAAAGGAAGCGTCAATCTCTTGTATCAATCTTTTTCAGAAGTACCTGTCATAGTTGGCTGTAGCAATTTGATCATGTTACTGACTCCAGATGAGAGGGGACTGGCGTAGAAACAACCAAGGGCCACAGCACCTGCTTCCAGCTGGATCCGCACTGAATCTGGAGGTGAAGACAGGAGAACATAGGCGTAAAAGAGCATTTAGTACAAATACAGAAAAAACTTGAACTGAGACAGCACAAGCAGACAATCAAATCTGTGCATGCACTCTGGATATGCTGGTTGATTTTATTTTGTATTAGCTCCAAAAGGTCTTAAAAGCAGGCAGAATATCATGGCTGAAGACATAATCCAATAGAGTTCTACTTAAACTGGTCATACTTCATGTATGCTATTAAAAATATGGTTTGTGAAAATCCACGAGTTAATACCTTCAGATCTTCCTCTCAATACATTTATTTTTCGTGAGGTTTTGCTTTGTTTTCAATTTTAAAAAGTATACTTTTCACTGAGGTAATTTCCTAGGTATTTTCTACTTTATAGACCTACCTCCCTGAAAAGACAGCAAAATAATGGGGAACCAATCCCATTAACATAAGGACAACACAGTCTGAGACTTCACACCATACAAGAATGCTAAATATGTGAATTACTTGGATTGTCTAAATGCTCCATGAGTTTAATGTGATTAATACTATTAATTAAGTGAATAACTTATCTCAGCTATCATCCTAAATGCTCAGACAACACTGCTTCAGGGAATCTCAGTTCTGCAGTTTCCTGGCTTTCTAACCATTTGTATTTTAACACCAAATACACAGAAGACATTTTACTGCTTTTACTATCACTAAAAAAAATAGTGAAAAGGCATAATTGCTTATATAGACCAAGACAGACCTAAAAATAGCTGTAATTCATAAGTGGTACAAGTTACACACATGCCTGAATAATAAAGCACAATGTTTAGCCTAAAGTCTCCTGTTGTCCCTAAAATGCACAACCTGTTTCTATCCCTCCCTGAAGCCTCAATGCCCTTGAATTAGTGTGGACAGTTTAGTCTTCATAACTCATATAATTTAAATGGTCTGGATGTTTTCATATAACACTTACCATCTGCTGAAACAACAAATCAGCCCTTAGACAAAACAAGGTTAAATGATTACATACCAAGAACCTGTGGCAGATTTTTGGCTAAGGAGTTAAGCCATTTAACTCTTAATTTCCAATCCTGATTGGTCGCCTTTTCTATGAACAATTTCACTGAAGCCTGGAAAACTTCCATTTTATCCAGCCAGTTTGCATGTATCTCAACAGCATTGAACCTGAGACTCTCAGGATTAGTAGACTGCATAGTTTTTTCAAGATCTTGCAGAGTCAGTGGCAGTGTCCTGAAACACAAAGAAGTCCAGCAATCAAGGGCTCAAACTGCCAGATCCAGGAAAGAATATATTTTGCAGGTCAAGCTACTCAGCATGCAACCATCTTCAGGTGGGAGCGTAGCAATGCAATAATCTTTCCTCCTTTATTCAGCTTTAAAACCAGTTTCTGACTTCAAATCAGTTGGGGGTGTCTACTGTTAGGAACTCAATATTGCCAAAAATTGATGCAGTACCCCAAGCACAGTAATAAGCACAGTAGTTCACTGAGAAATTCTAATTGATTTGTGCACCAGAATGATATGCAAAGTTAAGTTAAAAAAGACAAAGACAGGAAAAGACGTGTCATGGATTAAAACATAACAAACAAAACCAACCAACCAAAAGTAAACAGTACAGCATATTGCTAAGATTTTACAATTTCAACATTATATCTTAGTACTAACTTCAACAGCTTGTTCTTTCACTGGAAGCAAACTACAGTACTTGTCCAGAGTAGGTTACTAAGCAAAGAAGGCAGAAAAGAAGTTTTTGCACCAGTGTTGTGAAAATAACAGCTATATTGCAAAAGAAATTATTATAAAGAAGTTCTTGCATATGCCCCCTGCACATAGGCTGTGCTTCTTTCAGAGGCACCTCTGTCTGAAGAAGGAAATCTGTTTTTTAACTTAAAGCTACTGTACCTAAAATAACTGATGAATAATTGATTATAAGAAAACAAAGAAGTACAGAGGACCATTAGTATACTTAAAAGTAGTTAAATGTTTGGGTTTTTCAAAGGTCAGAAGGAAACCGAAGGAAGAAATTCTGGGGCTCTTATTACCTACTAAATCCTGTGTTTGCATTCACATTTTCTGCTAAGTGCTTACTCCTAACAATTCTCAAAATAGGTCAAATGTACTTACTGAAGATTAAAGAGTCAAGTATTTTGAATATATTTTGAAGACTTAAGAATAAACCAATAAAGAATTAAACTTTTATTTGTAGTGGTTGTATGGAAAGGTAACAGGAACACTGTTACAGAGTATGACAATCACAGTCTCTACCTGCACAATTTGATGAAGACAGAATTTTGCAAGGAACAAGACATGCCATGAGTAGTTCACTTATATTGTTTCTTATTTCTTAGACAAAAGATTGTTTCCTGCCTACCTGCAGTTCCTGAGGTTTAGTCTGTGCAGACAATACATGAGGACCTGTCCATCACTGCGGACTGTCGAAAGGAGCGAATCTTCAGCTGCAAACACACCTGAAGGCAGGGAGTCTGGCCACAATCCCATTGCTAGCAAGGACTCACCCCAAGCTTCATGGGAAGCCAGTGAGGAAGCATGCTTCGTAACCAATTCTAACACAAGCTAAAAAAACAACCAAAAAGCACGTTAGAGTCCTAGTCAAACACGTAACACATACTCAAGCACAATGGCTCTGCAAACTCTTTAATTACATGTATTTATTATGAAATTGTTATAAACCAAATGCTCTACAAACACTATATAAGCTACACAATAAGAGTACTGAGACATTCCTACCAGAAGTGAAATAACACACTGTACAGTTTAGAACAGGAAGTACGTCTACAGATGACAATGCACAATGTTACAGGCTAGAGATGCTTCAGTATTAATATCCCAAATTCACAGCTGAAGCTGTTAAAAACCACAAGCCTTGGAGTACAATCAGGATATTCTCTGTCTCCCTTACGCTGCAAAAGAGTGAGCCACCATCTACAAAACGTATGACAAATCATGCTTATACCCTAGGGGATCATCTCAAAAAGCTCATCACAAATTGAGAGTCTTTATGTAACTCTCACTCATCTGACCTCTGTCTCCAGTAGCATTCCATAAGGCTGAGGAAATACATCATGAAAGGACAAGGGACAGCCAAAATTCACTGTACTTCAGCACTCAATGCTAAAAACACCCCCAACTTCTGGAGCTTCAACCAGAAGTTGAAGTTACGAGTAAGCTACAGGGAGAACTGTACTGCTTACATTGGAGCCAAAAAAGGCTCTGTATCTAAAAGATAAAAAAAATGTTCCAATACCACCTAACCCCTCCTCTTCATCACTTGACAAATACTTGAGAAGACATTTAAAATTGTTTGGTTCATCTCTCCAAGAGCACCATCTTCATCAATCTCTTGCTCAGCCACTTAGGAAACAGAGGATCTCAAACACTAGCCTCATGAAGTTACAGTTTTCACTTCTCTGGATGATGTAAGAAAAGCTTTCAAATACAGGATGTTTACCTTTTGATTAATCTGCAGTTGTTGTGAGCGACCATAAACTTCCCAACAGGCTCTGTAAAAAGACTTTGCTAATCCAAGACCTCTTTGTATTTGCTGCACAATTAATACAGCAGCCTGAAGCAAAGGCGACAAAGATGACACAGAACCTGAAAGACACATAGCATTTAGGGTGATGTGAATGTTTAGCAACTGTCAGCCCTTTAAGACTCTGAGGAAAAATACCACATGATACAAAACAAAATGAATCCTACTGTGTCCTGAAAACTGAATGGATTCTTCCTAAGGTTAATAAGAAAATCTGACAAGACTGTAAACATCAAATGACCAGCTCAAAAGAAGACATCAAGCAGCTGAGACAAATGAAACTCAGCACAGTCTTGCTCCACAGAACTTGTGCAAACCCTCTACACTTCACTGATTTTCACTCAGAATATACTGCCTTCCCTAAAGTGAAAGACAACAGACACATGCCAGTGTCCCATGTCTCCTTAACAAAGCCGTCTAGTTACCACCTTTTTTGGGGGCCTACTTCCCGAGAACACAAAAAACCAATCCCAAACTACCTGATTATAGTTTTATACACTTACTTACTTATCAGCACTTAATAATAAAACAAGCAAGCTTTAATACTAAAGAGTTCATCCATATGTATGTAATGAGCCCAAGTTGCTAAAAAATACTGACCAGAGTTTTTTTACCTGCTATTGCTGCCTTGGTTTCTGAATGCACAGCCAGAAGTGCATCACAGACACTATCTCCAACTAAGCCCAAACCATGCAGGAGTAACTTCAAGTCCAGACTGTCCAACACATTTCCATCATTCTCCCCAGGAATGTAAATTTCAATCCCACGATTTCGCATGGCTCTGGATATTTCCCCATGAACTGGATCCATAGAAAGGAAAAGCCTGTTGGATATCAGAACAGAGTAGTTCAAATTGGAAGGGACCTAAAACAATCATCCATTTCAACTGCCTTCAATTCTTAAGATGTAACTTAGGTCCTGAAACTTTCACTCTGGAACCACCAAATCTGCTCTTCCATAAAGTAAACTCGTCTTCATAATGGGGACACTATCTAGAAAGCCAGAGACAGCTACTGAATTTAAATGAGAAACCTGTATAAATACTTATACTTTGAAATTAGACACAGATATTTTGCATGACTTTTAACTCATTAAATCTGAGTTATGTCTGTTTTATCATTTGCCCACTTACAAAGAGAAGTTAAGCTATGCCTCTGAGCTAAAAGTCTTAGCAACAGCTTCAGATAAATCTGTGCTATTTAAAAACCAAAGTATCCATCATCCAAGTAGTTAACGTCTTAAAAGCAAGGAGGAAAAAATACTTCTGAGATATAATGCAGTGAAAACAGGTTTCTGAAAAGTCAAAAATGTTGCTTCCTATTCAGAGCATATCAGTCCCAATATTCTTTTCATTAATTTATAAAAGGTAGGAATGATACAGAATACTCTGTTATATTCTCATCCCATCTTCCCCAGAGACTGCTTCGGGTCTGACAGAATAGACTGTTTGGGTGGTTTGTTGGGGTTTTTTTGTGTTCTGTCACTGCTGGAAACTCAAATTTATAGATGGGAAGGGAAAAATTGGGAAGAAAATTATTATGCCCATATACCAGCTTATCTAAAGACTTCACCACCCTCCATGCATGTATCTTCAACTTCATTACAATGAGACAGGAAAGTGCTGAAATCCTGAATTAGAAATGGAGAATCACGGCAGAAGTACACTGCTATGAATTTTCCTGTGTAATAGTCTGTGCTGCAACAGGGGTATAAAGCAGAGCCTCTTAAACCCTCTTTTATACGCTCATCAGAGTGCACTTTTCTTCCTTGCTAGACAGTGTCACTACACTACATGGCAAACTCAACAGCATTCAAAATACCAAAAGAGAGGCTCACTGATGACATTTTTGTTCTAAATCTGCTGTTTCATAAGGGGGGAAAAAAAGGGAAAAAGAAGCAGAAATGCAAAATACCTGAAGTTTGGATGAGGAGCTATTGTAGGAATCGTGCCATCGATGACACCTCTCTCACTCATGGTAAGAACACCTCCTGGTTCAAGCAAAGCATTCAAGCGGTCCAGCACAGAAGGGCTACATTCAAAATAAATTCATATGGTCATTAAAAGGTAACAATTTTATCCCTTTCTGACCTGAAATCAAAATGCTACAGTCTTAAGCAAAAAGCCAAACAGTTAATTACTCTGTAAGGTAACAGGAAAACTATCAACTGCTAATCTGTCTGAGAAGGAAACTACTCTACCCAAGTATCTAAGTTACTGCCCCTGTATTATCAAATGCAAAATATTCAGTTGTTACCACACATTAAGAGGCAAAGTCAATTAGGGAGGTCAAAGGACTTACTCACAGAAACAAGGCCACTAAAATCCCTTACTTGCAAAAATTAACGTTGTCCATTAACAGCCAGTCTCCAGACTGCAGGGCCTGAACCAGCATCCCATCCACCCACTCAAAAGTGCCATGGCTGTTACAGTCAGCAGCCTGGGCCTGCTGCAGCTTGAAGCGACGGAACTCTTCTACCAGGTGAGCAAACTCTGAAAGGAAATACATCTTACACTGAGACTTACATTAATGAAATGGCTTCCAGTTCCACTCAAGAAAAATAGAAGTTACTTTGTTAATAAACATGTAAGCTTCCTACTTTTTAGGGGAGCATAACAGCAGAGGCTCCAACTCTTGAAGTAGCCTCCCATGAGCAAAATCCATCTGAACAGAAGTGGTTTGCAAGCACAAAGAAATATAGAACAGATTGACACTTGCCTCCCTAAACAGGTACTTTTCTGCATCCCTTCTCCCACATTAGATGAAGTCTGATGGATATTAATGCCTTATTTTAAACAATGATTCAAAAAAAGAAGGAAAACCAACCCCTATGTTATTCTGCTGACATTTGTAAAGCTCAGCGGATCAGTGCTTCAAAGTACAAATGCAAGAATAGCATACCCAAGTTCCCTTTCTTACGAATGCAAGGTAAGAGCTTGTATTGCATCGTATGTTGAGTAGCTCAGTACAGTGCTTTTCAGTGCTTCAAACTGCCCACCATACATACCTGCCTTTGTGTAAGAATTTATTTTGTTGTTTAGTCGCTGGGTGAGTACAAGTATTCCCTCCAGTTTGCTCACTAATTCAGCCGTAACACTTCCACCTCCTTCATCCAGAGATTTGGGTTTGTAATTCAGGATGAAATTGCTCCAAGCACGCAGCACGATTTCAGCATCATCTGCACAAATTTCTGTCAGGAGCAGACTGTCCCTTACTAGAGTGCTCACAGCATTCTCCACCTTTTCCAAGAGGCGCTGCCATGGCCTGTTGATATCAACCTGTGAACAGGCCATTAGGGAGTCAGTTCATGCAGAAAATCATAGGTGCCTAAGGCTCTGTTTGTAAACACTAAACTCACAGCAGACTGGCCACTATCAGGTGGGAAGGAGAAACACTGCCATATTACCGAAACAGTATTTACCTGCTCAAATCCGCCCAGGAGTTCAGTTGTATCCATCGCACTGTTCATGGCCATGATTTTCAGTCGATGGCCGGTGAGATGGGCCAACAGCTCCACAAGGCTGGTTTTGCCAACAGCTGCCGGGCCCACCAGGATCACCATCCAGCTCATGTGCACACACTTCATTACGGACTCGAGGGACTGCAGTGAATGATGCAGAAGTGAGAGAGTTCTGCCAGGATGAGGAATGCAGTTGCCACGAGAAAGAACTGAATAGCCAATCTGAACGGGATGAGATACAGAGGCAAATGAGAGCTTAGCTGTGCAAGTCATGTCCTGCTCTACCCCCTCCCAAAATCTCTTCTCAGCAGTTTACCTGAACATTGTACGGATTGATGTGAAACTCCCTGGTTCCTGTATACACATTGGCCTCCTGGCCAAAAACGTCTCTAAATATAGAAATAACCTAGAACAGTTGAAAGAGCGAAAAAGAGATTCATCAGTTCAAGTTAGCCACTTACTTCTAAAGATTTACTTCTGAAGTAGCTTTTCCTCTCAGCTCCACAGCTGTTTGATAGTAACTAACACAGTTAAATTACAAGCTCATTTAACTCAAAGTGCAGCAACCAACTGAGTGCGTGTGAGCTGCCCACAGCAACACTTTCATTAATTATGGTTTCCTGTGACTTGAAATACTGTAAGCAATGTTTCTCTTTAACAGAGTAGTGGGACAGAATCCACTTCATAAATAAGGCCTTTGGTAACAGAGAAAAATATAACAATGTTATATTTTTAACCCGTATGAAAAATATCCAGTTATATACAACAAATAGCTTCAGTCTAACGATCTGACTTTTAGTTTAATACCATGTAAATGCTGTGAAATTAAACAAGAGCACAGGTTTCTAAGCAAGAGAGGGATAAGTAGGTGGTAAACATTATTATTTAATACAAAATCACACAAGAATATGTTGTGTTTTGCTCTAAGTCCTTTGTTATTTCTACTTGTTTCCATTTACATCAGCTGTCTGCTTTTATACTAATTAAATTGGTATTTCAAACAGCAAGGGGAGCAGGTATCTATTGCAAACTTCAAAACCTATTTTCATTTTTTAAGAGATAATGTCTATAAATAAATTGCAAGGAATCCTCAAATTTATGCTTGGATTTCTATAAATACTTCCTGACCATCTGAAGAGCAAGGAAGGAGAACACATGGCTCACATTTTCTTTGTCTTCTCTGGTTCTCATTCTTTCTCCATATACCAAAAACACATGCTGGCCTGGATCATAGCATCCTGGTGACTGGTCAACAAGCATAAGCTGGCACCAGCGGAAAAGATCACGTAAGTTGAACTCCCAAGGTCCTCCTTTCTGTCCCCACTTCTTTTCAGCCATTACTTCTTTTTCAATCTGAAAAAATAGTAATTAAAAAATCAAATCTTTTATATCCCACGAGCAGGTCTTCAAATATTTTTTTAAAAACTCTACTGAACTGCCTTTGGCACTGCTTACAAGACAGATGACAACTGAAAGAGCAAGCTGAATTCACTTTGCTGAAGATACGTCAGGAACTAACGCCTGATTTAGTTTGTCTCCCCTCTACTATTTCTCTAACACTCAGCTCAATTTTCCAATTTACTTTTGCACTCTTACAAATGAATATGCAGTAAGATGCTGACACAAGAGATTTTACCTAAGGTTACAGAATACTTCTTTCTCTTGACATTACTACTACTGTGTAGTATGTTTTATCTTGTGTGAAAAACAGTGCCTCTTCAGTTATCAACCAAGCATCTGATCGTTGTGGTACAAGACTTCATGTACGGGATTTAGTGGTGTTCTTTACTTTCTTCTCCTTGTATTTCCATCCTTCTTTTTTTACCCACACACTTCTCTATAAAAATGCTTGGAAATACAACATTAGGCTTAATTTCTTTCTAATCTTACTGCATTTTTCCTACTTCTACACAAAAGAAATTAAAATATATTTACCTTGTTATTGAATGCAACCATTTTAGCAATAAGAGTTTTATCAATAGCTGGAAACAATGTATTCCCAATAAACTCCATATCTTCTGCTGACAGTGGATCAACATACACCTGTAAAATCAACAGAATTTAGAGTGTTTATAAAGCAGAAAACTACAGGATCATGACGTAGTTTAAACCAAACAAATAAGCTTGCCTGTGTAAATCTATTAAGAAAGGACTTGGGAAGGCCCTTCCTTCCACCTCCTTGTCTGTATGGATTCTGGCATCCAAAAATCTTAGTCGTCTTGTGCTGTACATGAAAATTCATTCCCAATTCTGGAATATAAATCTCAGCTCGGTGGTCAAAGCATGCATTTAGTCCCTCTAATACAGACTGAGAAGCCAGATTCAACTGAGGAAAGAAATAAGGATACAATATTAATGCTCGACAGAACATGTCTGCATGATCTCTAGTTTAACAGCCTGGGATATACAGCTGTTCTAGAACTATCACTTTATCACCTCCAGCTAGACTGTTACTACACTGGAGCAACTAACACTTATGTTCACTCGTTACTTGCACTGTATTTTTTCACTGTGATCACAAAACAATTCTCCATTGTAAAACCTGTATGTTCAAGATATTTCTTCTGAATTTACATCCATACACTTGTGACATTCAGAGCATTTTGTCTGCTTGTTTTTTAAATTAAGGCAATCTGGGCTATTTCATTATAATGGTTGTTGAAAGTGGCATTCTTCACAATAGGAGGGAAAAAAGAGGTATACAAGGGGCTGAAGAATTGAAGATTTTGCACTCTGCAGTAATTAGAATGCACATTGCCAAGAAGGCAGATCTGTGAATGCATATGCTTGAAAGCACTTGGTACATGAACAAACCTGCAGTGGCAGGATAGCTTACCCTGGCAAGATTGGAACTCTTCTCCATCTCAATTAAATCACTAACCAACACAGAATATTAGTCCCAGCAAAACACGTTCTATTTCAGAGAAGTTATATCCAAGTAAGAACACGTGTATCCAAACTCCTGTTGACACTCTTTCCTAAAAACTTTCAAATGTAAATCAAATCCATCCTTAGTTTTCTGCAGTAATTTAAGCTGGTATTCTCTTGTCTCAAGGAGGTCTAGTCATAGCCTCCCTCTATGAAGGTATTTATTGCACAAGCCAAATCATCAACTTTGCTCTTTTAGAACATTCCATTTTATTTGTCCCTGGAACCTGAATTTACCTCATCCAATACAATCCAGTGTCCAGCCTTTAATGCTGCCAGCAGCGGTCCGTCACGCCAGGCAAATTCTCCTCCCTTCCCACCTTCAACAGGCAAGTCCGTCCCAAATAAGTCCGTCACATCCTTTGGAAGTAAGGAACAGGATGGGGGAGTTGGGAAATTACAGAACTTCACAGAAGTTCATAAATAGCATTTGTTAACTTAACGTTTTCTCCATTCCAATACCTACAGTTTAGGTCTATTAAAAAAATTTGAGTAATTGCAAAATGCTAAAAGCTTTTCCCATTTTAAGACTCTAGGGACCAGCTACTGTATTTAAAAACAAAAATTTAAACTTGAACAGAAAAGCTAAAAAGCCTTAAAGCTGTTTACAAGTAAAGTTGCAGAGCCAAAAAAAACATAGTAGACAAAGATATGCATGACTTCACTTGAAAAGAACAGAAATATCTGGGAATTGGCATTCACCCACAGAAGCCTATTGCTCTTTCTGGCTCCCCCTCCCATTCAGTTTTATCTTGAGACCAAGAAGGAAAAATTGACATTTCAGACACAGTGCCAAAGTTAAAGAGAACTGCACTTTTGAAGTTAAACAAAGCTTCCACCCTGCCATAAACACCAAGTTACAAAGACAGTATTTTATTCTACCGTTTGCTCAGAGAGGTTGATTCGAACAAGACAGTTTCCCGAAGCTTTTGCCAGGGCAGTGACTAGGCTGGTCTTGCCCACTCCTGGTGAGCCCTCCAACAAAATAGGTTTGTTAAGCTGTAGGGCTCTTAACAATCTTTGTGCATTCACTGCTGTGGTCCCAGCGTTTAAAGCATAATCTGTCATGCTGTTCCTCTGGAGAACAGGGCCTAAAACAAAGGAACGGTAAACCAGAAAACAATTAAACCACAATGTTTATGCTGGCGCTGCTGACAGCGTGCCTCTGAATGAGATCATTCTGTCTGCAAATTGCTGATCTCAGTACAGCAAGCAATGGAGATCAAGCTTGCATGCCATTCTCAGAGATCAGGCACATACACTTTCTGTTTGACTCACAGCTGCATCTCAGCCCATCTCTGCGTATTTATGTTGAATTTTGCAAAAAAATGCATATAGATGTACAACTCATTTTGTTGTGAAACTTCAATACCTCCTGGTTCATGACTTAAACTAGAGATCAGTCCCTGAAAAAACATAAATCTGTCCTTGTGTTTCAGACGTGTGCGTCTAAAACTCAAAAGCAGTCTGTTCCATACACTGCCACTTTTGTGAAGAAAGACTCCTTTAATTAAAGAGTGCTTTTTCTTTACTATTATTATGGCATAGGGCAGGGAGAGGGTGCCAAAGTTGTCTGTTAAATTCCAGCCAGTATAGCTCCCTGGGACATCACTCCCCCAGATCTGTAATACAGCACTGCTCAGATATACAAGATAACAATAGTTAATTTATCTTACACATCTTGATACCTGCTTAGCAGGAAAGGGATCCAAAGTGATTCCTTTCATCATCTAATCAGCAGAGAACTAAGCAATTTACAAAAAAGCATTAGCTTGTACAATTTTATGCATGACTAACACAAACCATGGGTGCCAAAATGTTCAAACATTAATAATTAATACAGTATTAGGAACACAGAGGTCTGTGTGCTAAAAACTAACCAGCTGACTTAGAAAGCTCAGTCATTAGTTTTCAGTCCTGTCACTGTATTTTAAGGGTAAGAAGCACTGTTTTTCTAGTTCCATTTGCATTAATTTGTCCCGTGAGGAACTGAACTGCAAAGACTAAATAATTTTGCAGAAATTGCAGCAGATCTTTGAGAGCCTAGAGCAAGGCAGGGTATTAATCTCCATTCTGTTTAGCTTTGTATTCAGGATCCCTGTTTCCCGTGCTTTGCACAAGGGCCAGGATGAGCTGCAGCTTTTGTTAGTGAAGTTAACAAGCATTCTGAGCATGCAAGTGACAGAAAATTACAACTCAAAAAAGCTCTGTTACACTAAAGAAAAGTCTATGAAAATTAGGCCATTAACCACTAAGAAGTCATGAAAGAAAGGGATGAACAGATGTGTCTTCTTAATAAAGGTGATTGAGTTGCACACTTGGAGGCAGAAAAGGCGTTTTCCTAAGGCCTAAGAACTAATAAATTGTTCTGTGATGGTTCAGGTATCCTACGCAGATTTAGTGAATAACAAAACTACTGAAAATATAAACCACAGAATAAATGTCCAACCGCTCCCACAGTCTCTTGCCTCTTGGAATAAAAAAGGGATGAATTCCCATACAGTTGTCCATCCACACGAACTCTTTTTCCTTTGTTCTGTCATAAATCTTTAGTTCATTCTTCTGATAATCAGTCAGCTCAAAGATTTGACTCATTTTCTCACATAAGAATGTCAGGCATTTTTCACGAGCTAATAAAGCTGTATCAGCTGAGCAGGATGTTGTACCTGTAATTGGGAAAGTTAAGCATGCTTCAAAACATAACAAGGCACATCATCTTATCACTTAATTCCTTCACAGGCGCCACTTTTGTGCACACAGATTCATATTTTATTTTAGTGCTTTTGCTTGCCAATGCTTCCAGTACTGTTTACCATGGACAGACTGTTCTGTGAGCAATAGAATTAAGGACACCTTATTTCTAACCCCTTCTACCATCACAATCACCCTGATCCCTTGCCACAGCCCTCCCAGGCTTTCTCTTCTGGCACTTCCTGTGCCTTTCACTCTTTTTCCTCTCCCTTACCTACTATTTATCAGCTGAGCCAGCAGCCAAGCACACAAAGGTGCATTCTCAGCTATGTGCATGCTACAGGCCAGCACACACAGATGCTGACATGTGGAGTGGGGGAAAGAGAGAATAACAAGTGGTCATGTGCTTAAGCACCATATCCGCTCAGAAGACTCAAATACAGGTTTTCTTAATTTGTGTGCTAGCCTTAGTTATATTTTTAATCCTTCTAATTTACTTCAGCTTGTTGTATTATTCAAATTCTTGCTACTGAAACACAGGAAAGGCACATGATGTACAGGACATTGTTAAATGGAAGTGAAAACTTCTCCCAGAAGAGTCCCATGCGGCCCCAAAGCATTTTGTTTGCTTTCGACTAAAAATATTAATACAAATACACAGTTTCATATTTTCTGCTACCAAATGAGCACTGAAGACTTACCTGTTCCTATTCCATCAATATACACCAAACATGCAGCATGGATAAAAGACATCACTGGAAAAATGTGGCAGCTGTATCCCTTGACAGAACTCAACTCATTCTCTACCACGACATTCATAAAATTAACCCAGGACAAGACATCTCTCACACTGAGAATACACTGGTGACCAAACTCTTGATTAGTCAGCCATTCAACAAAGTCCATCATGAGTTCTGCTATGTCTGCCCCTGAAAAGCATGTAAAATAAAAACCAAATAAATTTGAGTTATAAAATATTTTTATAGGTCACATCTACTACATTGTTGTAAAAACATCTCTAAAGTAGGTACAGCTGCAATGCATGAGCAATGTGGATTGGTTCTCTATATCCTAACAGGCAGAGTAACTGTAGAGTAAGTTCATGTCAGTGCTGTCATTACAGATCCTTTTAAATTCAAGTAACCAGACAGAATCAAGGGACTAATACCAACAGTGAACTCTTGGCAGAAAGTGAAGTGTCAGTTCTTTCAACACTCTACATTAAAAACAAGGTGGGACACTGAAGGACTGGGGATAGTTCAGCTACCTGGATGGTGAAGTAAATACAGCCTTGGACTTCCTGCTGGCTAGCCATGTAACATACACAGTGAGGGAAGAAAAAAGTCCAAAATATATCATAAATATCCTCAGAAAGAAATACATCAGAAGAAGGGTGACAGTGGTATAAGTTCTGAGGAAAAGGTTGGCAGCCTCCAAACTCTTTATTTTCTTAGCAATGTTTGAAAACCAACACACAGAAAAACCCACCTTCATGGTTTATTGCACCCAGAGACAATCCTGGATGAAGATTGTGTTTTACAATCTGTATCAAATCATCACGGCCATTGCTTTGTGGACACCAGATTTCTGTAAATCTATTGCGCAATGCAGGGGAAAGCTGCAAACAAGCAGAATGACAGAGCAATTAAAGATTCATTACATCATATTCCTTAATGCTGCAGTTAACAACAGCCTCGTAGTCACTGCACTTACTTCTAATTTTGACATGGAGACTTTGTAAGAAAATCTTTTAGAGAATGTGGATTTTAAGATTTCTAGTAGTGGCATCAATGCAGGAAATGAGCGATAAAGAAAGTTCAAAAGAATGTGGGAAGAAATTGAGCTGGTTTGCAAGCACCAAAGCTCCGTTTCATTCTAGGACAACATGTATCAAACAATGGCTCTGTAATCCCCTTTGCTTACACAAGCAAACTACCACATGGAAATTTGCCTTCAATTACAACTCATATCTCTAATTCCTCTCTTTTTCTGCGTGAATTGGTCAAGCAAAAATCAGTAGTACAAATGCAATGCAAAAATAAATCCTTGTTTAAACACAAGGCTTCACAATGAATGATTCTGTACTACAGAAAACACTTCAAATGGAGCATTCACTTCTTTTGGATAAAATAGCTTATAGCTCTCTTTTTTTTTGACCTAGCTTCCAACACTGCTTAAAAGGTATAGGGTTTTAGGGGAGGTTGTTGTCTATGGGGGGTTTTTTAACATGTTTTAAGTTACTTAAATCTGAACTTCAGAAACAGATTTCTTCACTTAACGAGAAAGATCTTTTGGGATGTGATGTTCATGGAGAAAGACAAGATGACCATCACTTTCTGAACAGCATCAGGGAGAACAACCTGCTATGGAACTTTGTACTACTCCAGACTGACAACAGAGCTGGATTTACTTGCTTCACAAGTCACAGTTCCTGTACTTGAAGTATTCTATAAATCAAGCCTAACTAGGGTATTTAGAGGCCTGAAGCTTCCTTTGACATTTTACTGAGTATACATTTATCACGTCAGAAGGATAACACACGGAAGAGACAGAAAACAGATTCATCCTCATCCTCCTTTAAAGTGATGAAGCAGATGCTTACTAGAAAAAACTGGATGCCAGAACTGGCAACGATGCATTTTTACACTGCACCTCCAACCATTTAAAGGTCAGTATGACCAGAAGATGCATGCTGTACTTCCAGATGTTTTGGTGTTTACCTCTTTTTTCCCAAAGTCACCTCCTGGATTCATGGTTGCAAGGATACGGAATTTCTTTCCTGCAACTAACAGTTCTACCTCATTCTCCTCATCATCTTGACCACCTTTTTCAGCAAGTACCAATGTCTTTTCAGCTTCAAGAACACTAGAGAGAAGGTAAAAAGAAGAGGTTTATATTCCATTTTGTTTTACATTTCAAAAGGTCACTTGAAAATGAAAGTCCTATCAACTGGCCTGGTTAAACTTTCACTTACCCAATATAATGGGTAACTGAAAAGACTAAAATGAGGGACACTGTTGCAAGCAGGTAATGAAATTAAATTACATTCTAGTTTCTTTGGTTTTTTAACACACACACGAAAGTGTGGGAAATAACTGGATTTTGTTCCTCGGATTTGCCAAAATGCA
The DNA here is from genome assembly GCA_013400975.1 of Atrichornis clamosus. Classification (NCBI taxonomy): domain Eukaryota; kingdom Metazoa; phylum Chordata; class Aves; order Passeriformes; family Menuridae; genus Atrichornis; species Atrichornis clamosus. Next base: position 34,323 of record WBMZ01008475.1, on the reverse strand, counting down.
TAATTTCAAGAGCTCACTGAGAGGCTGAAAATATTATTACTGCAGACGGTAAACTGGAGATTTTATTTTTTAAGCCTTTTTTTCCAACTTGACTCATCCTTTAAAGTGTCTTCAGAAACTGTTTAAACTGAACTAAGGTTTATGCTACAATTTCTTTGTCCAGGGACATAAGTTTTTCAATAAAGTAAATCTTTCATCATCGTATTTTTTCCATGAAACAGAAAAATACAGCAGATTAATGCAGATTAGCCTGCAGCAGCATTATAAGGCCAAATGGAAAGGAATGGCACCAACCAAAGCATTCAAAATCAACACAATCAGTGTAACAATATATGTCAAGCAAATATAGACATATCTGCTTTCCAACAGAAGTACCTTTTATTTTCCCAGTTAACACATGAAGACTTTGGCAAGACAATGCAGTTTCATCTTGTTTTACCCTACTATTCTCTACTCTAGCTGTAACCAAAATTTCCAACAGCAAAAACTGTCTAAGTATTACTGGGATTAAAACTAGCACCACTGTCAGATGACAAGAAGAAAAATAAAGTGAACTGGCACAGAAGCTGAAATATGAAAAAGGCCAGTTATTTGTGCCATTGCCCCTCTCAGCAAGAACCAGACAATTAAGAGGAACTTAGGCCAGGAAACAAATGTTCCTGGAAGTCAGATTTACCCCACCTATGTTTGTGCAATGAAGACACACTGAGGATGCTTAGTACTAACATGTTGAAGCCATACCTGTTAAGTCGCTCTAGTACAGAATCATCAGCTAAAGAAATCTCATCAAGGAGAAAAAACCCCTCCTCTTTCATTGCTAAAACAAGAGGCCCATCACACCACTCAAAGAGTCTAGAACCATCAGATTCATCCTAAGAAATGGAAAAGGAAGTGAGAAGTCATGACAATTGCTACTTTTTACTTCTGTGGCCACATCATCCAAGCTATCATTGATGCAAGACAAACCTGATCTTTCCACCTCTGCCTGACCGGTCGCAGCCCTCCCAGGAAGTCTGACGTCTCCATGTGCAAGTGGCAATTCACTGAGAACAGCTTCTGATTTGTTAGTGCTGCAAAGATCTGACAAATGGTAGTTTTACCACACCTGCAATGAGGTAATTTAATTGAAAGGGATGAATTTAAAAAGAGCAAAGCCAAGCAATCAACTCACTTTAGACAGGATTCCTACTTTCATTGAAGAGCTATGAGGCAAAGGCTCAGCATGCAAATGTCTTTCTGCTCCTCTCCCTCACAGAAATGTATGCAAAGTGAAGCCATTTTTGGCACAACTGTTGCTGACTTGCACAAGAGGCCTTTAATTAAATTTAAATCAATACCTTCATTAATGGATTTCTGCAAGTTCAAAGTCAGATTTATTTCAGCTTGCCCATACAGATATCCAACCTGCCTAATATTTCACTGAACTGGAAGTGCTACATGTCCAGACCAAGCCTAAGTCCGAGTGAATAAAGTGCTGAGTATCTGATTTTCATTTACTACCCAAATGATTTTACTTCTCTCTTTTCCTGCATTTTTCTTCCCTTCTCTCCTACAAAAATTTACTCTACAAATTTATAACCAGCACAAGAGCAGACATCATCTACTTCCTCGACCTCCTTTATAGCATATGAGGTGGAGAAGTGGTAGCAAGGCTATATTCAAGCTCTTAAAACACGTAAAGTGTCAAATAGAAAAATGTCACAATTCCCCAAAAGCAGCCACTCCAGTGAGGCCCAGTGAGATTCTATGGGGCACCTTGTAAAAGGTGGGGACAGAAGTCAGCTCACTTCCATGTTACTACTTTTATGTAACTTCTATGTAGTTATACACAATTCAGGTAATGCCACTGAAGACTTGTGTTGAATGGGATGCAATTGCTTCTCCTCAAAAAGGAACCGTGAAAACAGCAGGTGCAAGTCTCCCATGAGGGAGGCTCAGATGTCCCAGATTAAAGCAGCACCGAAGCCCACACAATCATTTTGTGTCTGACTCCGTGGCTGGTACAGCACTACCAAGAACTGCACCATAAAAAGCAAGATTACCCAGTGTCTCCCACCAGCAGCACAGGTTCACCAAACTCCAGGGCTCGTCCCACCAGAACAGCAAGTCTCCTCATCCCTTGAGTCCAGACAACGTGGTTAAAATCTCTATCCATCACTGACATCTGCATGGAAGACTTAGCTGCACAACACAAAGCAATCCATCAGCTTCAGCCACATCTGGAGATCTGCCAGTGGGGTACCTCCAGGAAACTCACCCAGGAGCTTTTTGATGCTTTCCACTGAGAAGAGAGACTCAGGATATATTTTTTTCTTGAAGTGTTTTTCCAGGACATTCTGAATAACGTCCACCTCCTCCTGTTTCCTGACCCTGCCTGCCAGAAGCATAAAACCTACAAAATAGAGGTGGAGAGAAAGCAATTACTACCTAGTTAAATAGAGACAAAAATTTACACTTAAGAAGTAGAGTTGGAAAGCCTTAAAAAGCTGGGGCAGCAGAGCTCACCGTCATTTGCTAAGTGTTGAAGCCAGTCATAATCCTTCTCCAGCTGTTCTGCCAACCTGTACCTTTCAGCCCAGCGGAACAGATCCCGCAGGGTAATGAATCCATGCTTCCCAGCAAACACCGTCGAACCTCTGCGGTAAGACTGACGTAAGAACAAAATGTGAGCTATTTCTTCATGAAACTGTCCGAATACTTTAAGCAAAGCTAATCAGAACTCTCTGCTGTGACACTTCTACAAGAAAATTCTAAGGGATTAAAAAAAAAAAAATCTAGTAGAGTCACAATTTCCAAATACAAACTCCTTTTAGGCAGATATTTGATGAGTACCAGGAACAAAATAATTTAGATAACAATAAAAAAATACTAAGAATAAAATAGGTACCTGGAATTAAAAAAAACAATTCCAGCTTGTGCTGCTGCAATTGCTTTTAAATACAAGGTAGTTTTAGCTATATACTAAGTGTCAAATGCCTGTTGAACACAGGAGTGTCCAAACACATCCAAAATTACTGCTGAAAATAATATCAAATTTTACATGACCCACAGACACCTAAAAATCCAATACTGTACTTTGGCTTCAGAGCAAGGGATAACATCTACACATCAAATCCCAAGGTCTCTGGTTTTTTTTTTTTTTTTTTTTTTTTGCTGCTAGCTTTGTCTCAAATAAGACACCACCTTCTCTATTCTTTGTCTTAACCACTGAAATTAATACCTTGGTCAGTTCTCTCCCATTTCAACCATCGATTACGGTTTTGGATTGTAAATATCCTTCAGTTAGCATACCTTCCTCCCAAAGGAATTTCTATTACTTTGTGCATATTGCTTTGAAATACATTTGCATCTCTTATACTAAAAGAAGAAAGACTCTCATACTTGCAGGTCTAACATGACTTTGACAAGCTTGCTGCAATAAGAAGGTGGCAAACTGCATCGCTTGTGAAGGATGGTTTCCAGTTCAGCACTTGGCAGTTCATCAAAATGGAGCTCCACAAAACGATTTCTGAAGGCTCTGGACAAAACCTAAAATATGAGACCATACTACTGCTTGAACTTTTTCCTTTGAAATTCCTCATATATCTTCACCTACACATCCAAAGGAAATAGGGATAGTGTCATAGCATACAAATTAGCACATACACATAAACATGGAAAGAAAGCATAAGAGACAGTCTGGATGAGGATAAGAGCTTTAAAATGTGTTGTGTTTTAGGGGCAGTAGGCAGCTAAGCACCACAAAGCCACATGTTCGCTCTCCCTACAATAGGATGGGAGAGAGAAATGAAAGGGTAAAGCGGTAAGACTTGTAGGCTGAGACAAAGACAGTTCCACAAACTAAAGCAAAAGGTGCATCTGCGAGCAGAGCAAAATTAGGAATTCATTCACCATGTCACATCAGTAGGCAGGCATTCAGTCATCTCCAGGAAATAGGGGCTGCATCGCACACCAGTGTTACTTGGGAAAACAAACACAACATCCATACTCCTCTTCCTCCTTCTGCCCCCAGTTTTGATTGCTGAGCACAATGTCATATGGTATGGAACTTCCATTTTGTCAACTGGGCTCAGCTGTCCTGGCTGTGTCCCCTCACAGCTTCTCATTCACTCCCAGCCTACTCCCAAGAGTAGGTGGGGCAGTGTGAGAAGCAGAAAAGGCCTTGACTCTGTGCAAGCACTGTTCAGCAAAAACTAAGACATTCCTGTGCTATCAACACTGTTTTGATCACAAATCTAAAACACAGCACCATACCAGTCACTATGAAGAAAATTACCTATTCCAGCCAAAAAAATAGCAGAAAATGGACATCAGTAGCCTAAGCAGAATCTCTTTACCAGTGCTCTTGGACAAGAAATGCCAATTCAAGTACAATATATATGAACTCCAGTTCAGTAAAGCACTTAAATCTCAACTACTCAAAATTAGTTAGAAATTTGGTATCTGAGAAAAAAGCAACTCACCTGAACAGAACCCAGCTGTACTGAAAGTTAGTCCACAGACACCTCAACTCTCTCCCTCTTGAGAGATTCATGACGCTATGCATCAAAACATTTTCACATCACTCTTTACAAGAGAGATTAACTCCCTAGAGTCTTAGGTACCCAAAGGAATAAATCATACAGACCTTTCGGCCACCATAGAGACCTGGAGGGTTCTGTGTAGCAAACAGCATGAAGCGAGGGTGAGCTCTGACAACCTCCTGAGTCTCAGTGATGAACAGCTCTCTGTTATCATCCAACAAACGGTTGAGAGCCTCCAGAACATCAGTGGGAGCCAAATTCAATTCATCTAGAACAATCCAGTAACCCTTTCTCATTGCATCTATGAGAATGCCTTGGAGGGAACAGAAAAAGTCCTAGTTAAAAAACTAACAAAGCAAATCTAACAGAAGCATGCATTCAGATACTTTTAGCAACCCATTTCCACTCAGTATAAATGCTAACCCAGAGAAGGAAGCAACAGTATTGTTTAAACTATTGACTTATCATCTTTATGTCCAACAGGATAAGCATGATGAGACAGACATGAACTCTTCAGAATTCGTTGAAATTCACATAAATGATCACCACTAATGTGCAACTACTAACTTTACGATAGGTTATCTCTCCATTGTAATAAAACAAACAAGCAGAATAGAAGAAAAAAAAAATTACCAATGAAGCAAGACAAGAATATAATATACATGTAACAAGCTCACTCACCTTCCTTAAATACCAATTTTCCAGAGGCACCTGATGTATAACACCCAATATATTCTTGGATATCAGTATGCTCATGATTGTTAATCCTTACACAATGATTCCCAGTAGCAGCAGCCAACCAACGAATTAAACTGGTTTTACCAACAGAGGTCTCTCCTTGAATCAGTACTGGATGAGTCCTTAAAGCCATAACCAAAATAGAGGGTTAGCAGCACGAGCCATACTTTCTCATATACCAAATGTCAACATTATTAAACCACATGACCAAAACACCTCCACTTAACTCATCCGGGGTGTCCAAGATCACACACTAACAGGGAAACATAAGTAACTTTACTCTCAAGTGCTAACAGCTACCCATGAAGCTTTTCATGGCACTGTGAAATAAGCAGGTTATTCTAACTGCAAATTTCTAGATTAGAATTTAAAAACAATTATGTATGGCAGTAAAATGGTTTACGAAAACAAGAAACATATGCATAAATTCAAGTCACTCTAAAATGAAAAGTTAACTGTAAAGTAGAAGGAAAACAGACATTACTCATCCAAACAATATAGGCTAGAGGGACACCAACACTCAAGGCCTAAACAAACTTATTTAACTTTAATTTTTTAAGAAAAAAGTTGAAACACTTACCCTGCAGACACAACTCTGACAATGTCTTTCAGATTAAGCTTAACTGAAGGGGTTAGCACGTAATTCTCATCTACAGTAGGTTCTCTGTCCCCAGCTGAAATCCAGTATCCTTCTATAAGTATAAAACTCCCTCCTTGGGGTTTTGGTATTTGCTACGGAGACGTGAGAGAAATAACAGATTATACAACAAATACTCACCTCTTAAACTGGTTTCCCCATCCCTCTGTCTGGTCCCCCATGCAACTCACGCTGGGCTCCCAGCACTAGCAACATTCTTCCTTACCCATTAGAAACAAAGCACAGATGCTTCCTCATATGCATATGTTCTGCACTCAGTCTAAAAATATAAAGCCTGAGAAAGCTCCCCAAAAGTCTGTGAAAGTTTTACTGTTGGAGCCACTGCATTAAGATGCTCACACTCCCCAATGCTTTAATTCCTCAGACTTCCATAATTTTTTAAATTAACAAATCAACTAGCTAACATATGAACATTCCAAGCAAAGTGAAAAACTACAAAGGAATGGTATTAATTTTTTCTAGTTCTTATCTTTAGAAAATGAAAAACGACTGCAGAAGGAAATGTAGAGGAAAAAGCAGAGTAGACAGCTCAAAATAAATTCTATTCTGAATACAAAACAGCTCTTCATAAGCTTAGTTGCCTACCTGCTTGAGAAGACTTTTGATGTTGCCAGAGACTATATGCTGGCAAATTAGCCTTTGAACCACTGGGTGAGAACCTCTGTCAAGCTGTGTCAGGAAACTCAAACAGAAGCCCTAAGAAGAAGAATTATTTTCAGTGATAACATAAAAAAATAAGAAAAAAATATACAGATTAAAGAACCATTTCTGTTCAATAGTGCATTTAGAGAGGATTATCCTTTACCCAAACAATCTCTGGAGTGAATACACATTGAAACATGCTAAAACAGGTAATCACCTCGTAGAGAGAGCGTGCTATGCTGCCACATGGATTAGATGCTGCAAATCTCAAAGCCCTGCAAAGGGTACGGAGACTATAGTGAGGTCTGTGGCCAGTTCCATCCACCAACTTTGTTTCTGCTTCCTTTCTCACAGACAAATAAAAGCTGCGAAAATAAAGGGTTACATAGAGGTGTTACTGATCAGGCCATTGCTCTAAGGAATTACACCCCAAGTATGAACACTTCAGCTTATCTCCAACTGTCACTTTTCCTAAAAGCTCCAGGTTAGGAAAGCCATGCCAAGCTCTGCCATCTGTATAGTCAGTGAAGCAAAGCAACAGAGTATTTTCAGAAACATATATTTGAGGGAGCTTGATATACAGAAAGCGACTATAAACTTCAAGTATTCTAAACAAGAGATAGTTCACCTTAAACTAGGGGAAAGAAAGGTGACTATCTAGTTAAACACACGAGACTTTCATTGGTATGATCTAGAGAAACAAACCATTTTAGTCTCCCAGATGGGAACAACAATGTTTTTTAAATGGTGCCCCCAAGAAAACAATTCTGAATTAAAAAAAAAAAAAAAATTATCCTTCCCACAAGTAGAGAAACCTTCCATTTCCTATAGCTATGCAAACTGCTGCATAGGGAGCATTAAAGTGTTTCACAAAGTAGTCTAACCACAAACTACAGTTACATACTTTCTTTGTGTGACTTATTTCATCAAGAATTTATAGATGACAATCGAGAATTTAAGGACATGATAATTAACTTACTTCACAATTCCTTGTACTGTATTTTTGTTCACATTCAAGCCTCTCAGATAATCCATTATAAGAACCTGAAGGTCTCCTTCATTTCTCAATTCTTCTACATAAAGTTCAGTAAACCTGAAAGAAACAAATCAATCCGTAAGACTTAACACACCTGACCATATTGAAAAATCATGTTATATATAAATCTGACAGCATATAACATTTTAAATTTTTAAGTCACAGAATACTGATTGTTACAGCACCGGGTGTTGAGTGTGAGTCTGCAGCCCTTGCACACCATGCATTACAGCTGCACACCACAGTAAACCCAAAACAAATTAACAACACAAGTAACTTCAGAGGGGTGGGTATTTTTGACAAGACAAATATAAATTAATCTGAACTTAACAAGCTATGCTGAAGCTGAAGTCTCCTTTCTTCTGTATTACACTCTCTTTCCTTGCACTATTCTGCAAGAGCCAACAGCAATAAAACCTTGCTACTACAAATAACTAGTTACATATATTTGGTGCACCTCTACAGTCTTGCACAGTGTTTATGAATCTGGGAAAGGACTATATATGCAACTTTTGGAACTCATAAGGAAAACTGCATCAAATAATACAAACAGGAGATCTTTGCATGCAAGAATAGGTAGGTAGTACTGAACAATGGATTTGCCACAACTCCAGTTTCCTTGCCACAGCTTAGATGTTTAAACACTATACATCAAATATCTTTAACATCACACATCTGTTTTATTATGCAAACCACCTTCTTTTGAATGAACAAGGCTGGATATACAGCTTTTTGCAAGGACCATCACCCCTTCTGAGTTATCAAGAAAAAGGTTGCTAATAGACACAAAGCACTTGTCTTTATTACTCCCATCAGGAACATAAACTGCTGCAGTAGCATTTCCACATGCTGACAGCTTAATTGTGAAGAATAATCATTTCCCTGCCCCCACTGACAACACTCTATACTGCTACATCATTTGCTCACAGCTCAGCCAACCTGACCAAAGTATTTTCCTGATTCTATTTCATGAAAAAACTTCACCATAATGTGGAAAGCATCTCTCACAGGCAGTACATTTGAGTTTAGACTTGTATCCTCAGGCTTCAGATAAGGGATTCTTCACTGGTCAGCTCCTGAAACTAATTAAACTCTGAAAAAGACAGCGACTGTTTTGTGACAGAATCATTATTTCATACCTGTTCCTTATTCCTAGAGGAAGATTTCTCTTTCCAACATCTGTAGCTGGATTCATGCACGCGAACAAGCGAAAATCAGGGTGACGGACAAGAGGCTCTAAAGTAAAACAGAACAAATGACGTAAGGTTTATGATAAACACAGGATATTTATTTTGTTAAATAAAGTATATTTTATCTAAGTCAGCTTTCCATTGCTGCACTACTAAATTTTCTTTAAAATGCCAGCATAAAAAATTTTCAGAGCACAACCCCACATGATTTTATCAGAAGTATCTGCATCTTCACAACAGCCTCAGGTTAAGTGAAACCCTGACTTTTTTGTGTATAGCAAGGTATTTTAACACCACAAAACATTTCAAAAATTATATAAGCCCTGAACTTGTAACTCCTTTAGTCTCTTTCAGAACAACAGCTAGTGCTTCCCTCAGTCAGGAAGAAAACCCAGCCTGGGATGCTCACACAACATTTGCCTCTGTCTGTAGCTCTTGAGAGCAGCATTCAGCAATTGCATTTTTTACCTTTACATCTGTAGAAGGAGCTCACTTTCTACACAGCAGCCCCTGTGGTGCTGTTGAGAACACACCAGCATTCTGGACTTCTTGCAAAGAAATATGACGTCTACAAACGAGCATGTTGCTCTCCTTTGCACATATTCACTGTAATGGTAAATATTCTCAACCTATTTTGAGCTGTACAGGACAGGGAATTCAGCTGGACAGCAAGATACAGCATAAGCAGGCAGAGAAAGAGTACCTGTGTCTCCTCTGTCTAGTAACACCAGTGACCCAGATGATCCTTCCAATAAACCACTCAGGCACTCCAAAGTCTCTGCTGCAGCCAAGTTAATCTCATCTAATAAAATCCACTCTCCTTTTTTTACTGCTTGTGCCAGAGTACCCTAAAAAGAAGATCAATTTGTTAATCAAGTCACCAGCAACAACGTATTAACTGAGGCATTCGCTACTGGAGATACTTGGTGTGCAATCTATGGCTTGATTAAACAAATGGCAACTCCAGACCTTTTACAGCAATAGCGGTTTTAGTGCTCTCCCCCAATAACAGCAATTATTTTGCAAGTCACAGAAGTCAGATAGTTATCATACCATTGTATCAGTTACATTGGCTCAAATATAACAGATTTAAGATCCCTTATTCGTGCAATGCTGCCTGTTGGTGATATCTACCACTGTGGTGCTTCCCTGACACCACATGAGAAAAAAGACAGTTAATCCAAAGAAATCCAAAGACACAAGCAATATTAAGGTCCTAAGGAATCTGCACTTAACTCAAAGGTTCTCCAGCTATTCATATATACATTTTTTATTGGTAAACATTTGACACATTTTACACTAACTCTGAGAGCATATATTCACTCTAACAGGGTTACAAGGTACAAGCATGCATAAACCTCATAGTCTCTCCTAATCACACTTAATGTCATTAGAACATATTATGCATTTGAAATGTTTAGAAAAATCACTTCTAGATAAACAGCACAGATTCTTAACATTAAATGCTTCACAAGAATCCCTAGATAGAAGCATGACTTACGGGAGACTGGATTTTTTCTAATCTCGTACAGTTGAAAAGATGATATGACTTACTGATACTCTTTTTATCATACCAGTTCTAATTCCTATTACACAGCACTGAATTATTGTGCTACCACAAACCATTCTCCCACACCCACCTAACCACTGCCTCCTTGAAGCTGCACACTTCATCTCACAGAGTTATAATGGAACATATTTTACTTCACAGCAAGGTTCTCGCCAGGAAGTTATTTATAAAATACTGACTGCAAAGCCTTATAAATACTTCTCCTTATTCCTACTAGCATCGAAATGCAAAGCTCTAAATACCTCAACAAACGCAAAGAGAAGAGCATTTTCTGTCATTTTCATCTGTTGATGAGCATGATTCAGTTTAAGACCAAATGCCTCCCACTTTTCCTTCAGTGGTAAGCCTGTAAGCAAAACAAATTTAAGTTTGTACCATCAGAACAAGATCATAAAAAAGGTTTAACAACAGCATTTTAATCAAGCTGTTTCAAGCACAGAGACACTAAAGTAAGCCTGGCTGAGCAACGAAAACATTCAAGTTCTGTAGAGGACACATCATAAATTTAAAAAGAAAAATTAAATCTTGTTGGTTTGGTTTTGTGCATTCTGTGGTTTTTTTGTTTTCTAAATTTAACTGAACACTACTGACATATGGGTACAGATAATTTGCTATTCATTCCTAGCTTAGGAACAAACACTTATGCTGCTTTTTGTTCCAGCATCACTGTTATCACTCTCTAATTTCCACAGACAGAAAGACATGTCAAAAAAAAGAATCCTAATTTATAACCCGTATGACAGAACAGATTAACAATGAACACTTCAGTATCAATAAAAACACTGTTGCTTATCAGTTATGACATTATTTACAACTGCACTGATTTTAGTTATTTGTTTAAAATCACTACCTGAGCTACATACAGCATCAAAATTCCTTAAGTAACTGTGCAAGTTACAGATTTCATCTTGTCTTTAATTTAGGATTGGCAATACTTGCAATAAGTGGTCTTTAAACTCTCATTTTTAATTATTTTTTTTTTTTTACATTTGCAGACATTTATTTTACTATCTGCATATTCAGAAGAACCAGTTAAGAGTGGAGATAAAGCTCATTAATTTTACTTGGCCCATACTTGAATGAAAGCTACAGCTTCACTTGTTCAGCTGGTCTAGAACCAGAAACAACTCCATGCAAGACAAAGTATCAATACTGCCTCTGCCCCAAATTGGGTTGTGATAAAAGAAGAAAGATTTATCTGGAGACAAAACCACACTGAAGCAAATTAAAGCAGTAGGCCAGTCAGCATCACTGACAGTGAAACCAAGGCAAAAGCAAGCTCTTAAAATCATCACTACCCTAAAAGAGCTACTACTTTGGGTTTGGGGTTTTTTGTTGTTGTTTTGCTTTGTTTTTTAAATAGGATATATTTGTGAGACACAAGCAGGTTCAAGGACTGAAAGCATGAATGCATTCACATTGAAGACTGATAAACAACTAGGCTAGGACTGCTCACCAGCACAGCAAACAAGTGCTGAGTGGAGACCAGATGTCAAGGGTACCACAGGTCAGACAAGGCAACCTCCACACTGTCAGACACAGCTAACAGCAGAGATGAGTTAGACAAAACACAAACCCAACCACTATTCTAACAGTCTTTTGAATGTCTTGTTGCAATGTTGACATTGCATTTCTCAAAACCAGAAGAAAAGATGTAATATAGGGAGGAGAGAAAAAACCTAACCCCCAAACAAACCCAAATTCAAAGAAGAAAAGTCACCAGTATTCGTCTACCCTCTGCAATGCTTCAGCACTAATGAGTGTTTGATCAGTCTGAATTCTCACCAGATGCATTTTCTTTTACTTCTTTATTTATAGCAGATTTATGAATATGTTGCATTAGTTTCAGCAGATCGTGCCAACGTTTCTGCCTGTAGCAAGTCTGAATGTGTCCCAAGAAAGTTTGATTTTTCTTCCTAGAGAATGTCTGAGAGAAGAGCTCTTCAAAAGACTCTCGCAGAGGTAGCCAGATCAGCTTGTTATCCACAGGCTTGTAACTTAAGGGAAGCAAAAGGATTAATTGCTTATTTGTGACACAGGAATCTGTGAACCAAAAAAAAGAAAACAATCCCAAAAGCAGTTACTGAAACAACAATATGCTGAATGAATGAACCCTCATTGCTGAAGCTTCTTACTCAACTAACAAACCAAGTAAAACTGCATATATTTAAATCCACCTCATGAGGTGATTTTGTAAAGACAGGAAGAAGACCCTGATAAGTAAAATATTTGTAGTACTCCCAAACAGTATGTCCAGTGAACATTACATCAGATTTATACCGAACAGCTTAGCCATTTTTCAAGCCACTGGTTTGTGCTTTTAAATGACTTCATCACATACAGCTGTGCACACAATTCAGTGAAACCACTCTGCTCTTCAGCAAGGACAAGAAGGTTTCTGCATGCAAACATGTTTATTATGACATTTATCCTACTATGAAACAGATACTGCCAATTTGTTATGCAGAACAGACAAAACAGTGGTCAGTGACTCACCCCCCTAAGAGATCTGCTGTGTCACTTTGTTGGTTCATGTTGACAACCCTCAAACGGTGTCCTTGAAACAGAAAGAACCATCAACCTGTTGGTTCGATGTTCCCAAATTATCTTCGTAGGTTACAATTTTCACACATTATTTACCTGTAATATGAGCAAGGTACTGAACAGTTGAGGTTTTCCCAGTTCCTGTTTCACCAACCAAAAGCACAGGCTCTCCTTTGTCAACACACACTGCAAGCTGTTCAATCAATACTGCAGACGGCCGTGTGGCAGCAAAGGTTTGCTTTGCTCTGAAAAAACAAAGCAAGTTACGTAAAACTAAGATTTATCAAGGAGTTTATTTCAATTTTACCTTTATTACTTTTTTAGTGGAGTGGCTGCAGTCAGGATTTCTTTTTTTAATATATAATTCTTTATATATATTCTTATAATTCTTTTTTTAATAGGTCTGAAAAGAAATAGTTTTAAGATATCCTTTTAAGATACTTACTTCTTTCAAGATACAACCTAGAAATTCAGGGTTTCCAAAAAAACTTCCTGAGCAATGGCGTTAATAACACATACTACAAAAATTTCCCTTTACAAAGATAGATTAATCAAAATCTTATTACAAAGCTGTGGATTCACACTGCTTTGAAGACACTAGTTTAAAAGAAGCTGAAAATATCCATGCTTTAGCTGCCAAAAGCATGGTGCTGACAATCTTAAAGACACACAAGGCAAAAACTAAAATCACAAGAGAAAGATCTCTCATATCTGATTTGCATTTTTCTTAACCCTGTGACTTGCAGTCTATTCTATTCCACCACAGAATATTTCAATTCACATGGTAACTACAGGACATTCTACCTTTGTACAGCGAGAGCCTGGGTTGGTTTCCTCACAAGATGCACTCTTCCAACAGAGACTTCCTGTTCCCGTATTAAAATTTCTGGTTTATAGAGTTCACAAAAGAACTCCACCTGTGAAGAAAGCATCAACATTTCCAATACTTGTTGCTTACATCACACTAAGAATGCCCACACTATGCTACCAGTATTACTTTGCAACAAGCTAATTTTTAATGGTAAAATTCTCTATTTTGTAGGTTTTACATACTCATCACCTAAAATAGGGAAGAACCTCAGAAGCGTCTTTATCTGTACAAACAACCTTCAACCTAACTTGGTAATAGGTCTTTGCCAGTGTACCTGTACTTCATCTACTTCCATGGTAGTTCAACTACATAAACTTGAACAGTTACTTTAAAAACAAACAAACAACCTCCCTAAAAAAACTCCTTTTGCATAAACAAGGATATTTTGCCATTTGCAGAGAAAAATTCGTTCCTGTATTGAATATTGGAAAGGACAAAAAGAAAAACCCATTGAAGCTTCAGGGATCCGTCTGTCAACTTAAAGTAACAAAGTAGGGAATTTTCTTTGCAAACTTTTGTAGTCAGAAATAGTTAACACAGAAATGATTTCGTTTAATTCTGTTATTTACAGAGCATTACTAGGCTCCAGAGAGGCAGCTGATTTTGTAATCTATAAGTACAGAACAAGCAGCAGTAAAAGCTCACGTTTCTCTCTGATCTCTCCATTTAAGTGATTATTGTTCTTTACTACTTCTTAATGTGTTCTTAACACATTCTTTACTACTCTGTGCACTAGTGGTATCATGTGTTTAGGCAGCTGTGCTGTTCCAGCTGTGCAATCCCTCTTTTGCATTATGGGGTCATTTGCTCTAAAATAAGTTACCTGGAAATTTCAGAAAAAAAAAATGCAGCTGAATATAAAATAGGAGAAAAACAGATTCTGGGATGGAATAAAGAGCAAAGAAAGTGTTTGGGAGAGAGAGGTGGGCATAATTTTAAAGAAAAAATAGCATAACATATTTAAATTAATCACATAAAAATTGCAAGCTACAGAATACTCCAATAAAGATCCTGTTAAAAACAGTTCAACTTACCTTTTTTTTGGAAATGTTTAGTTTACTTCCAATAACTTTTGCCATTTTCTGTCTGCACCCTTGGTTGGACAACATGGCTGTGAAACAATCCAACGCCTGTCAAGGGGAAAAACAACTTCTTAAATACTAGTTTTGTATGATTTTATCTGACAAGTATCATCATAAACTAAATGAACCCAAATCCAATCCAACTATTGTGAATAAAACTATTTCACTGTCCACAGACTGAGTCAAACAACGGAGTTCAAAAAGATGTAATAAGAACTTCTAAACTCTGTAATGTAGTGGGTTTCTATGAAAAGGAAAAGCTTTGCAATGTCCAGTCACAGAGGCTATTTTTAGACGAGTGGACCAAAATGGAGAAGGAAGTAACATGGCGAGATCTCACATCTCATAACTGCCTCTGACTGGTACACACCCAAAAAATTCCCAACATGGACTGTAAACTGATGAATGCGAAAGAGCAAAGCAGCCTCATATTATAAGGAAAAGGAAAGATCTTAAAGCTTTTACTCGCAGTCATATGCAATCACAGCTCGTATCAGTTAAAATTATTTTGCCGAATGCTATTTGCATGACAGCAGTAAAATCTTTCAGCACCTTACTGTAAACAACTTACCTAGCAGCAACAAAAGCTTCTGATCAAACACATCACAAACATTCCAACTACAGTCCAATTGCTTCAAACAAAACTAAACATAAATTGCTATCTCACATTCCCAAACAGAACATTTTGTCAGACAATGCTAGAATTTGGGGAATCAATTCCTGGACCAAGTCTTACCGCACCTCCTGAAAAATATTCACTGCTGTGGTTGAAGAATTACTGTCAAAGTTGTAAGCAATCCTGCTGCACCAATTCAGTAGGTCTCTAAAAAGAAAAACCGAAAAGATTTGGTACAAACATACCAAAACACACAGCACCTTCTTTCATGTTCAGCTTAGGTAATGGCATCATCTTCTGACAGTGGCATGTGTAGCTGTTGTGCAAATTGTACATGGGAAGGCACATAAATAGGACAAGAATTCTGAGGAGTAGCTGAGCACAAATGCCAACAGTGTTGCTTTCAGACACGTTGCTTAGAAATAGATAATACTGCATTATATCATAAAGTAACTATGAAACTGAAAGGTATTAAAGAATCCAGAAGGGTATAAACCCCCTATTTTTTCAAGATACAGATTCCTTATCAACAACAAGATCTTCTGAAAGGCAGGAAAAGGAAATGTAATTCTAGAAAAAAACCCTGCTGTTTTAAAATTGCTAACATTCTTATTCACCACAAAATTATTAGGTACTACCCACCCCTAGTATTTACTGACTAATTCACAAGGCACTGCCGGTTACAGAAATTCCACAAGTAGAACTGACATTTGGTATGAGAGGAAAAATTAATCGAGCATCAAGCCACATTTCATCACAGAATTTCTGAAATTAACAGTACACTACAGACGTGGTTATTTTCAATTACCGTAAGTTAGAATGCTGTGAGTGTTCAACATGAAATAATCTAGATAATATACTCAATCGCTGAAAACGTTAACTTCTAGCTACTGAGAGAACATTATACAGCACCTTTCAGTTCTTAAGTAGTACAGACATCTTATGTTAAAATTAATTAAGAATTAATTCATATGGCTTGATACCAATGAAGCACCGCATATGACAAAACCTACACATCCCTCCGTCCCCTCCCCAAAAAGTAAGTACAGCAAATAGGAAGTTTAAATAATCCAGAGTGAGTTTCTTTAAATGATATATTAATCATTATCTTAAAACAAAAAAAGCATTTTTCAAGTTTTTATAAAATCCCAGTTTAATTATTCAAGCTTTTATCATTATTTTTAAAAATTAAGAAAAATAACAAAAATAAATCCTTCTATCTCTGTAGCTAGCTGAGTTCTAATAAACATGTAAGAAAAGACAACCTTAGAGATAGTTCTCGGCCTTCCAAGTTTGGTTTCTTATGTTCTGATCTTGATTCTGATGTTTCTTCTGGTATCTGACTGGAGCCAGAAGCACTGGTTTCTGATGCCTGATACTTGTCTCCTGCAAGGTCAGTGTAAATGCCAAGCAAGTGGTCTGTTACAAGAGCAAGGTTGGGGTACCTCCTTTGAAGGACCTGAAAGGAGAAACAAGAAAGAAAAAAACCCCCAACAAACAAGATAAGGAAACAAAAAACCCATTAGCATTGGAAAGAATCCAACAGCCCCCCAAATTTTACCAGGAGACACTGCAATAGATACTTCAGCTAGCAAGCTGCATGAAACTGTTCTCTTGCAATCTCTCATCTAAAGCAAACAAAAGTTATTATGACTCCTATGGATACTGATTTTGATGTCAAAAATGGATTTTGCCAACTCAACTCTACTCCAATTCACTTAATACATTTGCGCAAATCCCAACAGGAAGAACAAAAGGTACATTCAGTCCTATCTAAACCCAAACTATGACCATAACTTCACAACTGATTAGAGAAGTTCTTGCCTCCTGTCCTCCTTTTTATTACTAAATTCATTGAGCATTCAAATTATCTATTCACTGTACTGACAAAGACACATTAAGGGGCTAATTTTTCTTCAGTGATTTCCTTTCAGTTCAGTTCTCTCCACTAAAGCTTGCCAATCAACATATTGCTTCCAAAAATTACTTTTCACAGAGACAGGCCAGGAAAACTGGTCCTGTCCTGCCAGACTGACTTTTAAGATTAACAAGAACATGAGTCTGTTTTCAGGACAAGCAAGCAGGTTCTCTACCATTGTCTCCCCTGTTACTACTACACAATTTTACAATGTTTAATTTATGTATTTTTGTGACTTAAGCCACAAAGTTAAAAAAAAAGAACAAAGAGAACCTAGTAATAAGTGATCCATCCAGCACTGAAGCTTCCTTTTTTCATAAGGTTTTGACAGCTATTCTTGCTCCATCCCTAACAATTCGCTGACAAATGATAAAACAGTAAAAAACCACACAGATATTTGAGGCCACCCATAACTATGCTGGCTGCTGAACAAGTCCAAAGGAGTGAATGAATTCTACTGGGAAAACTATCTTGTTCATTCTAGAAAATTCAGAACTTTCTCTTCAACTCTTCTACTAGATTCTATTCATCACTTTTTACCTTAGCCACGAGTCTTTTAGAAGCAGATTGTATTCTGAGCTCTGAATCACAAGGAGAATCACTAGAGAATTCTATTTTCACAGGAGCCCTGGGCTCCTTTAATTTTCTGAAGAACTACACAAAGCAAACATTTCCCAGAGATGCTAACAAAAGAAAGACTTTAACAGAAGCAGTTATTTTTAATTGATAACTGACCAACTATTTTTCAACTCAAAACTTGGAACTCAGAACTAGAGGAAGCTCAATTTTCTTTCTGCTTTTCCTGTCTGCTTTCAAGTCACTGTGGGCTAGTAAGTGACAAAAGTAACTTGATTCTTGGACCCACACGAAGCAGAACTGTGTTTGTCAAGGCAAGGTCCAGGAATCTTTGTTCAATTCACTTCAAATTTTCCTGACAAACAGCCTGTTTACTTCAAAATCGGCAGGATAAAGTTGAAATTATAAGGGTGTATTGTGGAACTTGAAGATGAAAATAAGGATCCAATTTACTACTGAGAAACATTTATTATCCTAAACTGAAACAATTATTCACATGCCACAACAGAGCACACACTATACCTCCTTGAGTTCTCCTTTGCTCATATTATCCAGATGTATTTTGGTCCAATACTTGTCCAGAAGCGCAGCATGGCTGCTTTGCTGCCTGTACCAACCTCCACCACAGCTGAATATCCTAAATCAAAACAACAAGAAACACAGCATGCTGAGTGTTGCTGATGAATTCAACATTTTCAATGCGTTTCTGCGCATCACAGACCATGCTATGCAGAGCTGCTACAGCATAATGCACGTGCAAAGGTGACACTGTCACTGCACTGTCACGTACCCTACCTTGTCTATCCACATGCTCCAAATTATCCGTTCTTTCATCAGGTTTTTCCCCCTATAGTGCAAAACCTCCTTAGAGATACTTTCAGAAAGATAACTGACAGTAAGTTAAGTGTATCAGAAGCAACATATAGAATCCTTCGTAAAGGGAGAGACCTGACAGAAGTGGGCTTGTGAAATATCTTAAAGGATCTGTGATCCTACTGCAGAGATGCAGGAAAAGCATCTCGAACCCTGTCCCCTCCACAGTGTTCCATAATTATTTTTACTCGTTCTCCAGACTCAGCTCTTTCCAGCCTACATTTCATTCCCTTTTTTCTTTTACTGCAGAAATAGCTATTCAGCCATGTGTTTTTACCCACCATGGGAGCTACCTTGCACATGCAAAGCATTAGATTTGGGCTTGTGGTGTCATTTTTGTTTTCTGAGAGATTTTTGTTGTTGTGGGTTTTTTTTCTTCTTTGTTGTACTGTATTTGGTTTTTATTTTTAAACAGTATTTCCCAGCTGTAAACTGCACCAGATTTATTGACTCTAACTAGCACAACGGACACTATTAAATGTCAATAATAAACCTTTTTCACACTGTAATTCCTAAGAATGGTATTTTATCTTGGTGAGGGGTTGGTTTTGTAGGGTTCTCCCCAGCAAGGTTCATTCCTTCAGCCTTGCTGAAGAGACCTTTCTGTACAACACTTGGATTCACCCAGTAATATTATACAGCTGCTTTCAAGTGGGAAAAAAAAATTCACAGCTTCTGTGGCTTCTATTGATTGTTAATTGGAAATTGCTAAAATACTCCTGGACAAGTACCTTGCACTTAAAAGTACCTTGGACTTAAAACTAGGATATCCATGATCTCAATCTCATTAAGCTTACAAACCTACCTCCTGGTTGCAAAAAACTGGAATCCTGATGCTACTTTTAAACAGTCACCACGACCAGGAATCAGTAACTCTCTTTTCTCCAAAAGAGGAATCAGCACAGAGATCTGGAGAGAAAAATTAAAAAATGATTTTTTTTTTTTGGTGAAACTGACAGCACAAACATCCATATTAATGACACACCTGAGATCCTGGAGAAATTTCCCTGAGCACCATAACATTGCCAGCAACTGCCATTCCTGCAGACTGCACTTCTAAGTGATGCTAACAGGAATTGTAGAGTCCCCAGTAATTTTAATCAGCAGTGAAAGTCCCAGGTGTAATGTTCACCTACCTTTTTTCTCCTGTATTCAAATTTAATGATAAGAGAATGGAAATGACAGCCCTTACACTGCAAGTTCAAATCAAAACTTTTATTTACTTTTGAATCGTTAAATGACTTATTAGTCATCTTCACATTAGAAGTTTTATTTTCTTTATCTGCCTGAACATAGATGACCTGCATCTCCAGGATGTCATTCTCAAACACCAACATTTTACAGTGTATACACTGCTACCCCCAGGAGAGTTTGGTATCTATTTAAAGAATCTACCCTTCCCCAGAGAAGGACCATTAGCGGTAGTGGAAAGAAAAAAAGGGAGGTGTGACCACACCAACCCCAAAGCACAGAGGGAGGCACACACAGACACTTTGATATGGAGAAAGCAGACAGGAGGCCTGCGGGGAGGACCTGAAGAAAGGGAGCGTGAGGAACGCAGGATGCTACTCAGGGCATGCTTATGGTGAGTGCAATGAGTTGAGACCACAGAAGCAAGTAAGTGCATGACCCCCGAGCAGTGAACTGTCTCGAGCAGCGAACTGTCCCGTACGTGCAAGCAGCATTTATTCACTTTCTTACAGATTTTCTATTTCTAATATCAGACTAAAACTAACATGGTGTGCTAAATATGTGAAAAAAGACACAGTCAATTTTTTCTAATCCCTTTTAAAGGAGCTGTATTTTCAGCATGCTGTTACAGGATGCTGTGATTAGACTCCCAAAACTGCCATCATGGGCATTAAGACAGTATCTCAAAGCAAATATAAACCTACATACCACATCCAGAGGAGCATAATCAATATCTTCCAGAAGTACCCAGTGACCTTTGGTAACAGCTTGTGTCAGGGTCCCAGGCTGCCACACGAACTCCCCTGGTACATCTGTACATCGATACATGCCAAGCAGCGTCTGTGACAGAAACCATCGGCACATTACAGACATTACATCCCTGGAAAAACTCACAGGAAAGGATGACCATTATGACCAAAGTTTGCTATATAAGTAACAGTTAGCCTCCACCTTACTAAATAATTCAGTTGATACCCTGTGCCCAGCACTGCACTTTTTTTTAATTAAGAAAAAAAGTTTCCCCTTCCATAGTAATTTAACAGAAATATAATTAAACAAACTAGGTAACTGGAAGTGAATTTATGAGCTGTGCCACCCTCATTTACAAGCAATCTAAAAGTAACTAGAAAACTGTCTACGGTCACATTGAACTTTATTTCACATTTTTAAGAAGTCTGTGACCAAGGTAGTTAAAGGAAAAAAGTAAAGCAAGTTATTCGAAGGTAAAATCCAGTCAAAACATTGCATTTCTCTCAAATTCTAACTTCCATATTTAAGCACTGCTTAAATAATTAAGGTTATGGTTTTACTACTACATATTTTATACTCCAAACTTCATCACTTTTTCTTAATATGGTGGTCGTAGTCTTGTATATGAGAAGATACAGTTATGAGATGGTGAAAACAGGTGTTCCATGCAAGCAAAGAAGGTGCTTATGCATGCTAAGGAAAACCTTCTGGTAGCAATTCTGGTAGACACTAACCACCTTTGAAAACTAAATATAAATTGAGCCAAACAACAAAAATAACTCAAGCTCCAAAATTCTATAAGCAAAACGAGAAGAACATGCAATTATCTGAAGATAGAGCTTAATCATTATTATGTAAGTGCAAGTCTTCTCAACATCACAGGTTCTTACTTCATCTCACCTTTATCACAAAAAAAGGCATCAGATTAAACTGACATTGGCTAACTTAAACTGAATTAAAAGTGTTCATACAACCCTAATCACCAGCTTGAATCATTTTAGAATCATGGATTTTCCAGTACAAATCAATTTTTTTAATTAAAACAAAAAATCAATAGAGCTCTTCCACCTAGAAAAGCCCTGATAAAACTTGAATGATACAGGTACAGCACAATTTTGCAAAGAATTTAAAGCCTATTGAAGCTTAACTCTTATTTTTCTTCATGTTTATTTATTCAATAGAATATTATTTATTCTCATAAATAGTAAAACCAATACTACAGAGCTAGGCACTGTAGGATCCTTAGGTGAAAACATCTTATTAGAAAATTACGTCCATGCTTTAAGTAAAAATTATGTCTCATCATCCAACCATAAAACAAATCCATCAGTTACCTTACTGTCAGTTTGATCTCCAAGCTGAACTTTCAAAATATGAGGAGGTTTTGTTCTTCCTGTAACAGCTGCTAAATATTCAATTAAAGAAGTTTTGCCACATCCTATGGGTCCTTCTAATAAAACAGGAGTCTGATATGCTACAGCAATAGCAAGGTTTTGAAGATTCACGAAGGCAGATTCAACCAAAACAAAACTGTTGGTGTTATTTTCCTGTTCAAACATAAAATTTGAGTTACTACACCGAAATTGTTACTTTTCTTACAGGTTGTACAACACAGAACAATTAAGAAAGTGAGTCTAACAACTAGAAAAATGCTGGCCTGCAGACATGCATATTAAATAAAGGAGTCCAAAGCTGTATTTAATTACAGATATTAAAACAGATTTCATCAAAACCCTTTTACAGGTGAAACACTTAATGAAAAGCATACGTACAATTTGTTCCCAAGGGGAATTCACACTAAGTAGTCAGTATAGGCATAGTAGCTATTCAGTCATAATTATTCAAATACAATTTGTAATATAAGTGAAATTAAGTCATCAGAATGGATCCAAATCACAGGACAAATCAAATAGCAGTAGGATTTAGATGATCCAAATATGAATATTAACTGAATGAATATGAATATTTACTTCTTTCTGTAGAGGCCAAAGTATAAGATCATTAAACTCACTGAATGAAAAAAAAGGTATATTCAATAACATTTTCATTTAATTCAAAATTAAATGAATGCAGTTTATTGAATGGTAATTAATCAGATAGTCTCCAAATATTTTGACTCTCTTACAGTTATTTACATATCAATACATGGCACAAAAATTAGTGCTTCGTGCCAAAAGGGACAGAGAAAAGAAATCAGAGCACTGAAACAAGTGTTTTGTGTTTAAGTCTGACCTTCTTTTCAGATACAGCTTCATGTACTTCTCTGGTAACAAAAGAACCTGCTTCCCCTCACCATTTGCTCCTACATCTTCATCAGAACTCCTAAGCTGGCACTGGAACCTCCCTATTGTAACTGGAATTACACTGTAGACCAGATCAGTGGAATACCTGTATCTATTAAGAAAATAAAAGCATGCCTTTCAGGGAAGTTCTCTCCTCCCTCAAAGAGTATCCTTTCAGTAATGCTGTTTATAGCACAACCAGGCTTCAGCACAGCTGCATGGGAGTCAGAATCCTCTTAAACAGTTCTACAGTTTCCCCTGCTACAATGAATTCCAAACCACTCTCTCAATCCTGTAAAAAACCCCCAAAGGCTAGAAAACAGTGAATTTAAAAACAGAAGTGGGGGAAAGACAGTGGGGAGGGGGAGAGGAATTTGGAGGAAAAATCCTCTTTTCTTGCTTCTGTTACAGAAAAGATTCTGGACACTGGTAGTTTCCATGCATTTTTTTCTCCTGTTGTAGGTCACTGTTGCAAAAATCAAACAAAAAAATGCAGCTAAGAGCTAAAACTGGTACCAAAAGAAGAATAGTCAAGAATACTGGCTGCAGCTAGTAGAGGGATCTGAACAGCCAAAATTAAATAGCAATTCAGAAGAAAAAAGGTTAAATACTGTTTGTTCAAAAACGTTTATGCCTTCAATGGGCTGCCCAAAACTGTAAGGCACTATATTCTGCATTACTCTTCTCTCAAGTGGCAACAGTAAATTCTTGTTCACTTCCTTTCCTCTTTCTCTGCCTTTTGAAAGAGTTTAAGTAGCAGCCTTGTTTTCTTTTAAGAGAAGAACTAAGCATATGTTTGGAGAAAGGCTGTTTATAAGATGCCTGTATAGCACAGAAAACCCTATATCATGCAGGTAAAAGCACCTGTACCAGATCCTGCCTTTAGTCAGCTATGGATTATCACCCTAACCTGGACTGAAGACATTAAGTAAGGCTGAATATTCTTTTGTAGTATGTTTGAATGAACTGCTACATCAGGATAAAATGAACAGCACTACAGCTCCTTCATAGCTTCACCCCAGTGCAGAGCTTCTTTGTGGTGTCTGTATTATGCAACACTAGTTTGCAGCACAGTGCCCTGAGAAAGATAACGATACACACATTACCCATAGTATCTCAATACCATCTAATCAGGAAATAAAGTCCGTTCACTATGACGTCAGTTCACTTAAGAGATTCCTAAAAAGAAAAAAAAGGTACTGATTTAACCATGGATTACATACCTGCTCTCCAGAAACACTGCCTAGCTGTAGCCTAGGCAGCACAATGCCACATACAGCTACCACGTGTGCAGAGAGGTCGCCCGACACAACATGTCCCTGTGTATACTGCAGTTCTTTCTCCTTCTGCCAAAAGGAGGAGTCTGAATTAGCCAAAACAAGGGCTTGTTCCACGTTCTGCAGCTGAGATTCTTCTAGCAGCCTGTGAAACCCATAGTTATTAATTCAGCTGAAAGCCATCAAGAAAAACAAATAGTGTTCAAGATTTTAGAAGTTCTTACTTTAGTTTGAAATGGATCAGCTCCTCAGGATTGAATATCTTCTTCAGGAAAGATAATTTATGTTCATCGTTCATGCATGTAACCAGAGCAAGACAGTTTGAAGTATACCTAAAAATCATATTTGGAACAAAATATGTCAAAATATAGTCTTTAGAAATGTAGTTTGACAACTGTCAATTGCAAACCAAAACATTAACTTTGGAAAAAAACTGCAGAAAACTTTATTCCTAGAAATTATTTTAGCACTGTGCTTATCATTCTTTCAGATTAGGTAAGTATCTCAGAACTGAAAAAAGCAATTCTACCATGGCAGAGTTTCCCATTTATACACCCATTAGTTAACATTTCCCTGAAGAACTGAATTAGCAGCAGAAATATAGTAACAGAAAGCACTTTCCTAAATAAATTATGGTTAACATATGAGACAAGGAAAATGAGGTCCTCTCTGCCTGATTTTTTTTCTCCTACCATTTCCCTTCTAAAATTGCATTTCATACTAATTCTAAAGTAAACCTAATGCAAAGAAATCAATTCTGAGTGCTGAAAAAAGCCAACAACTCCCAAGTCATGACTACATAAAGCTGTCTTGCAACAAGAGAACATTTAATATAAATCAAAGACCAGTTTTCATTTATTATAACTCTGTTTCTAACTTCCAAGAACAAAGTTTTCAATGAGCTTGATGCAGGGGAAGGAAGAGTAGCCAGAAGATGGTTCCAGGACAGAAGTTTAAAAGTCAGTTCATTCCCTTACTAAAGACTACTGGCTGAACACCAGGTAAACCAATTTTAGTCAACAAATTACACGTTCTATCGCTTTCTCAGACTAAGCGTATGACATTCTGATGAGCTTCATGAATGACTGATAGATTTGACAACTCTCTTGTTTCTACCCTTCATAAATTATACATCTGACTTTAAAATTATGTGTTACTAACACAATTCTGAATTTATGTTTTAAAAAGTGAAAGACCATTAAAGATCTTTTTAAAAATAAAAGGCACTATCAATACTACCACTGACATAAACAAAGTAGAGAATGTTGTTAGGCTGAAGGCTTGCAGAGAGACACCTAACATAAAACATCTGACCAAAATCACACACAAAGACTGTAACAAGGCCAATACAAAGCACAGCCTAAATAAGACAAGTTTCACAGCTGCTGGGAAATCTATACACAAACAATAGAGAAAAGGACCAACTCGGGCAAACTGAAGTTAAAGATCCTCTAGACCATAGCTCTGAGCACTACTAAGCCTAAAATTCACTTTGTGATAGATCACTACAGCTTTCAAAAGATCAGTTAAGAAATACAAGTACAGATACCATTGGCAGAGATTTCTGGTGTTATTTGAAGATGCTTTCTACTTGCATGTGAACATGGTTAATTACAGTTCAAGAAACAGACAGATCTTTTCAATGGAGAAGATCTGGGAGTTTTAACTTACCAACGGACTAAAGTGTCATGACTCCTTAGGAGTGGAATACACACACTCCAGTCCCATAATTCCCGGAAAACTGATTGCTCCTTTTGTAAAAATCTGTAGGCTGCCTCCATGAGGTCCCGTAACTTCATTCGTCTCCGCCCATATCGGACTGTGTTTGCATCTGAGCTCTCCAGGAAAAGCCTCTGGAAAACTGGTGATGTAGTCTTAAAGTATCTTAAAGCAAATCTTTAGAAGACAGAGAGAGAAAGGGATGGAACACAGACATGTAAGTCAGAAGAAAGGAAACCAGACACTAACAAAAATGTCAGGACAGAGGTCCTAAGACAGTAATTGATGGTACTAAGAACTAAAGCCTATAATTAACTTAGTCCACACTTGGGAAAGACAACCACTTCAGCAATCAGCTGGCAACAGATACTTGACCTTATTAGAAATCATTACTTAATTATCAAGGGGAAACAGTACCGCCTTTGGTGAAATCTCTTTGATTGCTCTTGTTTACTGAAAAACTAATACTGATTCCTACTTATGTAACTTTATGTTCTACTGGCCTACAGGTCTAACCTTAAATGCAGAGATTTTGGTTGTGAATTATTTTCATGACAGCTGTTTTGCTCCACTGCAGATCATAGATGAAAATCACAAAAGATCTTACAACACGATTTAATTTAAATAAACTGTTTGAGACTCGTATTTACTAAATAATTCTTTCAATTCAAAACGCACTTGTTATTGTAGGAGACAATCCAAATCCTAACAGCACCTCTCTTCACCAGCAAACACTAACAAGCACATACTCCCTGAATGAAATGTTAACTGAAGTGTTAATGGTTAATGACTCAAAAAACTGGTCATTTGCAAAAGCAGCGGGTGCTTTGCAGACAATGTGCAAGGGGGCAAGAGGGCGTGAGCACCCAGCACCGAAGGCTACAAGCTGGGTTTTAAGTCAGATAAGGGAAGAGAACAATAAGAAACAAATCCTGCAAGGTGGCATAATGCTTTTTATCATGACAATGTCCTCCCTTACACAACTGGCTCAGGTGTGAAAATTCCCCTGGGGGAAGTACCAGGACATTCATAGTGAAGGTTTTCATCCCCTCTGATGGGGCGTAACTGGCTCAACTGTGTGAGAGGCAGCTGTCATGTCTTAGGAGGAGTCACAAACCATCAAAGACACCCGAAGCACCCCCAAACTCACTTTTGGGACCTTTCACCAGAGAACCGCACATGATCCACAGTGTTGCAGCAGACAGTGTAAAATTCCACCCCCATGCGAGGTGCCTGGGCGTTCCCACCTGAGCCTTAGCGTTTATTAACCCATCGAATTTTGTGTTCCATGGGCCGGATCAAGACTGGCCGGACCATCGCTTTGACCAATGGACATCGAAATTGCAACAACCAAGTTCTGCCACTGGATCCACGGGTAGTGGTATCTTTCTACTCTTACCCTTTGTCTTTCTTTTACCTTATGCACTTTCTTAAGTGTTATTTTTTATGCTTATATATTGCAATATTTCTACAGATAATAACCAAAAACAGCTACATACCTCCTTTCCGTTGCAACCAAACGGTTCTAATATAAACTATATATATATACACACACACATATGTGAACACCCGTCAGTCACTGTCCTTCATTCTAATCCGTCCCAAGGGATCTACTAACAAGAATCTGAGTTACCCTCGCATTCAGGACGGGTCATTACGCNGAATCTGAGTTACCCTCGCATTCGGGGCAGGTCATTACGCTCCCTACGTTCACACTCTGATCACATTACTCACGGCAAAACGTCAGGGTGGTCAGCAACCAGCTTGCTCATTGCTACACAAAGCCTTTCATGCCGATCATGGTTGATTTGGCCACCAGCTTTAATAGCTTCTGCATTTCTTTCCAACAAATCCAGCAGGATGGGCCGAACTTGACGGCCAATCAACAGGGTACATTCTTTATCCAGCAATAACTGCGCTAAAGTATTGAGGATGCACTGCCGATCCTGACAAGTCCAAACCTAAAGGAAAGAAAAGTGAGAACAGGTTAAATGGAAAGCGATTCGGACTTCTAACTTTTTAATGATTTGAACTATTCATGCGGGACTCAGAGCGAATTTTACAAGAACAAATAGTTCAAAACCAGAAGGGAGTCCAAAGTTCCCCATGCAAGTACTCAATTGACACAACTCTCCATACCAAAAAAATTGCAAAGCAGAGTAACACACAGAATGACACACTAAATAGGAATGACAAAACAGTCTCCAAATCCTACCTTATACTTTACAACTGGAAGACAAAGCAAACAGTTTGTAATATTTTTTTAAAGAAAAAGATTGGCAAAATGTTATAACTAACACTTCTTCATTACTAGAATTTCCACTGATCTCAAGAGCTTGGCCTCATGAGAGTCACAAAACATTTAAGAAGCTGAGTTCTTAAGTTGTTTCATGTTCACTCTCTCTTTACAAAAAAGCAGCATTCAATCAGTCATGATCACAGCCTTATTTCCATAGTTCTGACAGGAGTTATATAGCAAGCAATGCTCTTGACAAGAAGAAGCTTGTATCTGTAGTTTTGAAGTTTAGACTTTTTTTTAATTTTTAAACAAAACTGTTTAGTGCTTTAGAATACATGAAAAACATATTCACAGCTGCTAGGGAAAAAAAAAAAAAAGAAAAAAAACCCCAGCACACCTTGCCCTCACATTTCTCCCAATCTTCCTAATTTTTGTTACTAGAGAACAACCCATTTCTTGTGTCTTACCCTTAAATTTCACTCTCCCCTCCCTTCCTGAGTGAACCCTAGTCAAGACAGAAAAACTCCGTAACTCCGGTAGTCTTTTGTTTTAGCACCATGTGCAGCCAATTTCTGCTTCTCCTAGACTTTAGTCACTCAACTAAAACCTGCTCCTGGTCTCACGGATTAGATGGTTTCATTGTTAAAAGGTAAATGGAGAGCCAAGGTCCTTTGAAAGGATGATCTCCTAAGGTTGTGCGACTGTTGACATTCTTCTAAAACACATGCATACCCTTCTAATTTCCTTGCCTCTCCTGAATTTGAAAAGACATTCATTCCCATACAGCATGTAAGAAGCCAGGGAAATTGCGGTATCCACACTACAAACACCAAACTCATCACATTAATTGCAAGCAGTTTCTTACAGGCCTTGGGTTGGCTTTTACAAAATATGACACAAGTTTATCTGCCTCTCATTTATCAGAGCCACATCACAAATAATTTTCAAAATGGAGCAAGACACTGTTTATTACATGGAATCAGATTTTGAGCAGTAAAATGACTGCAAGCTGTTCAAGAGCAGCATGACTCAAAAGAAAAATGAATAAACTCCACCGGAAAAAAATAAAAAGTACCTTCAGTTTCCAAATCAATTACATCTCTGGCTACCCAAACAGGGCACAAGAGGGTGCTTAATTTATTAACCAGAGCTTTCAATATCAAATAAAAGATACTTAAAGTAGTAAATAAATAATGTGACTGATTCAGTAAAATTCTGTATTTACATGACTACTGTACAACTAACGCATACCATTAGCAATTTCATGAGAGCAAGCAGATTTTTAATCATTGTGTGAAGTACCCTTAGGACATATAAAACTGCTCAAAAATCACAGTGGCAACATTCTCATTCTACAAAGAGACCGTCTGTGTGATTTCAGAGGCTAAATGAAGGATTTTATAGATAAGAATACTGTCAGAGGGTTTTTTTCAACTGAACGTGGCTTTATGAAATACTAGCTTTCTCAACCAGTATCAATAGACAACCGATCCGAAAGTATTCAAGTCTGGGATAGTAAATCTGCATACGTGGTTCCAAACAGCTGCTTTAGGAAAGCATCACAGAAGACTGTGCCTCCAAACTCAGAACACATCCACACATTGTCTAGTGTTAATGAGACACATGAAGCAGACACACAGCTAGAACTGTGACCCAGTCAAACACGGTCCCAGTTGCTGCTCTAGCAGCATGTTGCACACCTCCTTCCCAACCTTGCCCAGTGCTCACAAGGCACAGAAATCTTTATTAATACCCAGCTTAATCCAAACCCCAAGATTTGTAAAAGTAAAGATCACAGCAATGAGCAATCTGGTCCCATGTGAAAGCCACATTTCTGCTCATGACTCACAGGTTACATCACATGCAGATTTAACAGTGGGATACTTCTGAAGAGTGGGAAGGCATAAGGGCCACACACTGAGAAATCTTTCTTCCCCTCCAACACAGGAACACACGTTCTTGTCTCTGTTCCCTCACACAACAGCTCTACCACTGTACGACTGTGTAGCAATCTTTTGGGAAGATGATCCAAAGAAACCCTTCTTACAAAGTGGCTTTCCCACTGGGTGGGAAAGTCGAATGGGTTTTCCACATCAGCACACACACTGGGTTCAAGATAGGAGAAGCAACACAAAGGTATGGCTTAGTCTTGGGAAGAGGCAAAAGGAAAACAGAACAGCATCACTCTTTCTGGCAGGTGTTCAGTTCAGGAAGATAAACCAAAACACAAGCCTGCACTCTTCCTATAACCCACACAGTACAAGGAGAAAAAAAAAAAAAAAAAAGCAGGGGTTACATGCAGTCTCACAAGGAGCACAGGCTGGAACTCCCTAAACCTCCTCCAGCACACCTTCTTTGACAGACAGATCTCTCCTTCACGGGAGAGGACACAAGCAGGAAGCATCTCTTTGACTTTGTATCATTAACATACTGTGTCTCAAAAATCACAGCTTTTCAAAAACTAGAAGCAGAAGAAGATGACAATATGGCCCAAGATGGAAGCCAAAGTGCAACAGACCTTCCTTTATTTCGAATGCTACACAATGTAAAGCCCAATTAGTATTTCAAATAAAATGCTTAAGTCACATTTTAGTAGGAAAAAAAGTCTGCCTTAGTTGCCAGGATGTCAGGCAATGGGTAGCTCTTTTCCGACCTTTATCAATATAAAGAAATAAAGGCATTTCTCAACATCAAATGCTAGGACTGAAGGATTCTAAATAAGAGCTTGGAGTTATTATTAAAACAACCTTCACTGCTACATAGAAAAATGAAATGCAAAATAAGGGATGCCAAGATAAACCACCAAAAAATTAAAGAAGAAAATCAAGAATGGTGTGCTTGAGATCTCCAGTCCACTTAGGATGGTTCCATAGACTAAACAGAACAAATATCCAAAGGGGTTTTTTTAAATGTATATCTTTCCATATAAGCGCAGCGATAGATGCAAAGGGCAAAAGCAAATAAGGGTATTTTTGCATAAAGTTCCAGTCCTACTAGCATTTTAACCTTCACAGTGATGAACGTCTCTAGTGAAATTACACTATCACAGGGAACCAAAATACATACATTTGCACAAAATCTCCATTTGGAATTCTATGCAGGAAGACTTTCTGGCAGACCTTTGGTAGCATACCAAAGAACCAAAAGCACATTCCAACAGTTTGTGGAGACCTACTGCTTATACAATTTGCTTAAATTATTCCAAAAATGGAAAGGAGGGAAACAAAGACTGGTTTAGCAAGCTTTTCATCCCATTTTCCACATTAAGAGCACAGAAATTTGCTGTATCTTTGCAACGTTCATGGTATATAACAATACTTCACAGAAAAGGCTCTAATTCTATTACATACTCAAGGACAGGGAGCAAGACCTTCCATCACCACATGAAAGGTGCCATTCTATGCACCTCAAAAGACTGTACCTTACTTAGCAGTTGTGGTCGAGTTTCATTCCATTATGGAATACTGAAGAAATAAGTTGTCAGAAAGACATATCGAAGCTGTAGAGCAAAGTGAGCTCTAGATTTCCAGGATGCATGCTTCCTAGGTTATGTAAAAAGCAATTTGTAGGAAATCAGGTATGACATCTACAGCCAGAGTTTGTTTATGTGCAAGGTAAGCCTAAAATAATTCTAGATCTGTAGCTTATAAGCCTGGAAACAACAATTCTGTTTTCAAAAGGACGTGTCATTGTTAAGAAATCTGCTGTTACAAACGCCCTCTATATATTCATTCTTTAATAATTTTCACTTAGCAAAACTTCTAAACCTGAAGCATATCTCTAGTCAGATCTCGGTGATTCACTTCTCCTTCACTGCTCCATCTGTCTGCTACAACATGTATCCACATCATCCCTATCTCTATTTCTCAGCAGTTTCCTTCTCTGAACAGCAACTCTTCATCACTGCTTCCCAGCAATTAGCTTCAACTCAGGAATATATATTCATGTCAATTTTACTTTGCTTCTGTGATTTGCAGTGACAGAAGAAAGAGCCATCTGTCTACCAACAAAAAACCTTGAGTACCAGTATGAAAGCCTTCCCAGACCACAACTAGGAGACAGGAATTCAGACTGAAAGCCAATATTCTAAAAAATATGATACTTTAAACTTTTCATCCCCAAACAACTGGGGACATTTCCTAGACACTCAAAGAGAAATACAGACTTTGTGCCCAAAAATGTGTCCACAACTTAGGGGTTTCAAAGGTTCTATCATGAAAAGTAATAATAAAACAATATCCGATGTGCTGATATCCTGTTATCACATGACTTCAAGCATTTCAGAGAAAGGAAACTGGCCTCAACTCTCCTAGAAAGCAAGTGTGCTTTTCAGAGTTAAGACAGACAAAGAATGAAAGTGAATATAGGACCACGTTTCCAGCATCACTACAATCTGTAAGGCTGTGATTAAATAAAAAACCTCTCAAAGCAAACCCTAGAAAATTCATGCCTCTTTTAATCCCGCATGCTGTTTAAGGTAATTAAAGACACGCAAATAGCATCAGGGTAGGGACTAGTTACTGTCTCAGTGCTTGACAACATGTCACCTTTCGCTGTCACGCTTCCAGAGTCACCTTATGGGACATGGAAGATACCGAAGATTTTAATTGCGGGGCGAAATGCCTCCTCGTGAAGCGAATAGGAAGGGAACCAGGATACAGGAGAGGACCTTCTTTATGGGCTGCACACGCGCATCCCTGAAAGGGGCGGGCAAGACAAGAACCAGCACCAGAGAGAGAGAGAGAGAGAGAGAAGCGGAGAAAGCGGGGATTAGCTCCCGCAGAGTGGCCCCGCGGGCCACGGAGGGCCGGGGTCGGGCAGCAGACAAAGTTGCCGGGAAGACATGGCGGCACGGGACGGGTGGCTGGCAGCGTGGTGCGCTCCCTTCCCTCCACAGTGGCCCCTGCGAGACCCGACTGAAAGGAGGGAGGACGGGCGCCCGGGGGCTGCCGCCGAGCCCCGCGCTGCCCACTTCTCACCTGCTTCGCCAGGAATCTGTTCAGCTCCGCGCTGCTCTTCTCGTTCCTGCGCGCCACCAGCTGCAGCGGCTCCGCCAGGCGAAACCGCAGGTCCGCCGCCATCCTCCTGCTCGTCCCGCGGCGGGAGGAACGCGCGGCACGTGCAGCCCGCGGCGGACGCGGCGCGGCAGCAGCGACTTCCGCTCTGCCGCCGTCACGGGAAGCGCGGCCGCTGCCCCGCCCCCCGCGCCCCGCCCTCCCTGCTGAACTACAGCTCCCGGCGTGCACTGCGCCGTTCCCCCCTCCCGTCGCGGGTGCCGTCCGGGAGCGGAGCGAGGCGCTCCCGCTGGCTCAGGGGGCTGGGAGCCGGCGTGTGTGGGCCTGCGCTTGCCGTGTCCCCGGCCTACCCCCCTCCCTGCTTCCCGGAGAGCCATCTGTCGCTGCTGCCGCGGGACTCGCCTGCCCGCGAGCCCTTTAAATCTGGGTCACAGAGGTGGCCGAGGGCAGGCGGTGACGGACCCAGCAGCGGGTGGCTCCGGCTCGGGCGGCAGGAGCGTTACGCCCCCGGCCGCAGCCGCTCGCGGAGCCCGAGCGCGACTGTCGGGCAGTAACGATGTCCCTGCAGAGGTTTGGCAGTGAAATCGCAAACAGCAGCAGCCGCCGGGATTAAACCTCGGGCTTCCTGGGAGCACCGGCGCAGCAGCGGGGAACGGCACCAGGTGAGTGCGCGTGTGCCGTACGGCACGGCCCCGGACAGCCTCCAGCGGTCGCGGCACCGGCCTGCGTGATCAGCGAGTGCCGTCACCTTGGGGCCGGAGCAGGCGGGAGGTTTCCGGCTCGTCCCGCCGGGGGCAGCGCGCGATTTCCCGCGCTCGGGGCCGGGCCGGGATGGGGGCCCGCGGTCGGGAAGGGGCGAGGGGGCGGGGCTATGGCGGAGGGGGCGGGGCGAGGCCGCCCCGCGCGCTTCACTTTGGCGCCAACTGCTCGGGGCTGGGGGCCGGGGCCCGCTGACGTCACGGCGGCGGATGCGCCGTGCGGCCTCGGCCGTTGGCTGCCGCGGTCGCGGGCCA
>WBMZ01008474.1:0-37092 GCA_013400975.1 Atrichornis clamosus | reverse complement strand
GATATACCTTTAGTAAAGAACTGTTATTCCTTTTCCGACATTTGTGCTCAGAAAGCCTCATGATTTCCAGAGATGCAGTAGTTCGGGGGAAGGGGTAATTTCTCCCCTCCCAGGAAGGTTCCCACCTTCCTTGGCGTTTATCTGTCTTTCAAACTAAGACAAACTGTTAGGGTTGGAAAAGAACTCTAAGATCCCCAAGATCAAACATCAACCCATCACCACCACCATGCTCACCACTAAACCATATTCTCAAAGAAGATATAGCAGATCTTGACAGACCACCTGTTTTGTTTGTCTACTTTCCATTTGGAAGGAAAAAGGAGCCAAAACTCCCTGGAGCTCTGCCCTTCATTGATGACAGCTCAGCAGCCTCCATGACTTCATCTGAGACAGGACATCAGGAAGACTGTTACTTCTGGGAATTAGAATTAAAGCCAGTCAGAAATCTTCCAGAAAAAAAGATTTTCCTGTAAAATGACCGCTCATAGAAACAGAAAAATAATTCACAGAAATTTAGCCAAGTCTTCTTATAAGCATTTCTTAAGACCATGCCAACAAAGATCTGTAATCGAAGCCACTTTCTAAATAGATTGATGCTACAAGCAATTTCCTGGGTGATGGGTGACCCATGTTCAAACCTTCCATTGTCCTGATTTGAAGCTGAAAACAACTGTCACTTTCATGACACAGAAATGTTGTTTTCCAGCCAGATCTTGCACTATCTTCCTGATAAAATGAGCAATGCTGTTTGCTAAAGAGCGTGACAAGATTGAATAGCTTTTTGGAAGTAGAAATGGTAACTTACGACTCAGTGCATTTATCTGTGACTCTTGGTTTACTTTTTCACACAGTAAAAATAGTTTATCCAACGACAGAGATGTCAGATCAAGTGCCTGAAGGAAAAACCCACATTAGTATTATGGGTCTCACCTGACAGTCCAGCTTTGGATCCGAGGCTGTGTATAAAATTTTAGCTCCTGCTTTGTATGAATTTCTCTGCTGGTTTGTATTGTAGAAGGGGTTTTTGTTTCTTCACTTTTTGTGAAACTCTTATTGCATCATTTTTATTTTATATTAAAGAGCTGTCATTTTGAATTTTGTAGATAGTTACAAAACAACAGCACAATTTAATATTCCTTTTCCCCTTTTATTTGCAAGTAACAGTCACTTTTGAAAGCATTCCTTACTCTAAGATACATTTACTGTACAACTCATTCACCTACAGATAAATAAATGTCTTGAAGATACCCAGAGGAAAGAGGGTAAACAGTTGCAAGTGCTTATCTGTACAATTAGCAACACTTAGTTTTAATAGATAAATTACTAGCTACAATCTTTGTTCCTTTAAGAAATTACTTAGACCAATGAACCCCCTTTTTAAAAACTATATCTACTGCATCAGCTATAGAAATGTAAATTTGTGACTGCAGTTGCATATAAAGTAGTGAATAATTTATTTTGCTCTTATCTCTTTTCCCTCTCTTATATAACTGCTTTTCACTGGAATTTGGCAGATTTTTAAAGTTGTGGTATTTTCTAAGGCTATAGATCTTATATTACGATCTCATGTTTATGCTGGACAATTAAATGCCACTTATTTATATCATATTCAACCCAAAAAGCATGTGATACATTCCAGAAAAGCATTCAATCTTGATTTTTACTGCAGGAGCACCTACCATTTCCCTTTGTAGTTTATCCAGTAGTTAATCACCCCCACTGTAGAACAGGTGTAATGTGAATATAGGCGTTGAGGGAGGGTGTGAGACTGAGATCTGATAAATCCAAGAGGAATTTCAATGAGGAGATTTTAAAGTTTGAACCCCTGAACCCTCCTCACATATGCTAGCAGGCTCCACAGTTAAATTCTTCTTGTGAGTTTAATCTGTGTTCTTTCTACATGTTTTTTTTACTTCTTCTTTGCTTGTTTCTATGAGCACCAATATAGACTTTAAAATAAATTTTTTTTCTAAAATGGACAGAATGTATTAAGAAGAGTTTATTTTCTTACAGTGTTACTTTCAGTGTTGACGTCTGCCACACTATTTGTCTTTTGAAGTGTACTGTTTTTATGAATGCATAATTTACACAGCATAA
Source organism: Atrichornis clamosus (assembly GCA_013400975.1). NCBI lineage: Eukaryota > Metazoa > Chordata > Aves > Passeriformes > Menuridae > Atrichornis > Atrichornis clamosus. Next base: position 34,995 of record WBMZ01008474.1, on the reverse strand, counting down.
TTTGCAAATGAAAATAAAAATACTATCCTTAAATGTGCCAGTTATGTAAGCGATGTCAGATTTCAGACATGCTGCTGTGTTGAATAAATAATTCACTTTGAAATAAAGTATATATTTTTACTCCTTTCCTAAATGGCTCAAATACTTTGCTAAAGTAATCTTCCTACAGTCTGATTATAAAGATTTGTTTTAAGATTTAAGTATTTTGCCTAACATCACATGTAAACAAAGTTCAATTTATGGGGTTTTTCTGAGTGAACAGACCTGAATGAGAGTACATTATTTTTTTTTACATGAGGAGAGATTTTTGATCCACATTAATGCTCTGTCTGCTCCCAAACACCACACCTGTACCCGCACTGGGTTACTCCTCACACATAGCAAATAGGCGAGCTTGGGAAAATAGCTGGTCCCTCCTTTACCTTCTCTGTGGCCCTGTTCTCCCCAGGTGTTGTTAACTCTATTTTTGTTTTGCTGTGGCACAGGAGATCCAAACGTCTACCAGGACCTCAAACTGCAGGAAACCGTGGAAGAGCAGAATAAGAACAGGAGCCCCGTCCTGGAACGTTTAATAACCACACCCCATAGCAGAGCTACAAACAGGACAGCCAGTGCAGGTGTGAGGCTGACCATGTTAACCATACCTACAGGTGTGACTCTATCTTTTATCAATCATTAAGGGCATAAAAAGACAGTGAATTAAATATCTAACTTCACTAGCTCTGGGATATTCGGAAACCTTTCTGTTTGATGCGACAGATATTTAATATGTGTTTTCAAGAGGCCGGTGCAGTGTTGTTACACATGACTGTCTACCAGACCTACAGATGAACCAAGATGAACCCTTGGACAGACCACACAACACTTTTCTACCCCCAGACTCTTTCATATACTTTTAAAGTAGGTGCACAAACATGGATGCAGACGCAGACAAAGGTGTCTCTGACCTTCAAACTGTCTGTTCGGACCTAAAAGTGTCTGAGGTAACATACATTCAAAATTAAAAAAAAAAAGAAGACACATCATCTCAGTGGCAACACTGTGATGGTTGCAGTTGTGTGGTTTGTGCAGTGCAATTCATCAGAGTGAATTGCTTTGCCCATAGTCTGTGTGAATGTGAATGCCTGTCCCTCTGCAATTTTCCATTTCTTTGCTTTTTATTGTTGCCTCCATTTTCTTCTGCTCTTGAAAGTTAAATCCCTCTTGCCTCCTAAGGCTTATTATTATTTTGCACTGAAGTTTGCAAAAAATGTACTGATATCAGCTGAATGCTGTTCTGAACACTTGTGAGATATACAGTCTCTTGCTCTCTAGATAATCCAGATTAATACTGTGTTCCTGAATGCTTTACAAGGCCTGTTTTGCAGACAATATCATTGAATGTATTAGAAAAAATTCCACCTATATATGTCACTCAGGCAGAGTTTTCTAATACAGTTTAAACATTACATTATTGTTAAGAAATAAAATATAAAATGCTTTAAAAAATATTAAAAAGTCTAAGAGTGTAAGATTGGAAAGAGTCTGCTAGATGAAGGGTGTGCTATCACACCACTGCTATCACAAATTTCTCCATAACCTGAATTGGTATTTTCTTAAAAATAAATTAATTCCCTCTTTCCTCGCTCTCTTCTTATCCTTTCTGTTCCAAAACTTCATTGATCCTATGACTACAAACCTTCTTCTAATTTCCATCCTAAATTTATTCATAGCCAGTTAATTCCCATTTGTTCTTATGACAACATTGTCCTTTAGCTTAAATAGTGCTTCTCCTTCTCCTGTGTTTACCCCTATGATATATTTATAGACAGCAATCATATCTCTTCTCAGCCTTTGTTTGGCAAGACTAAACAACCTATGCTCCTCCAGTCCCTTCTTGTAATGAGACTGCCCCCATGAATCAGGGCTTGGGAATTACGGCCTAAATGAAAATGCGAAGCATGCAATGAGGAAGATCCTATGGAAAGGATTGCTCAGAGCCCCTGCCTGAACTCTTCTACTTTCTTTAAAGTAAATGACTGATTCTGTTCCTCAAGTATCTCAAATGTTTAGGTTCAATTTTTTTTGTCTGAAAATTGTGCAAAGAAGCACATTACTGAACAGTCGTTTTCAGCACAGACAATCTCTCAAATCGAAATTGCTGGATTGGTGCTCCCTGGCAGAGACATATCTATTCAAGCTCAACTAAATGCCCTCAGATGGACCACAAAACCCATTAACACAGTGTAAGTATTATAAGGCTTGGAATATTTTTGCCTAGGAAGGTAGAAGCCCTGATGGGTTGTTGATCATGTAGCTGAGAGTCCTGGGGAGGGAGCTCTACACGGTGACTTGCAGAAATGCAGGGCAAGAAAACAGACCTTGAGGGTTAGGGGTTTTTTTTGTGTTGTTGTCCATGTATTGACTTTTTTGAATAATGTTTTGAAGGGATCTAAGCATTACCTTTCAGTTTGCTACATTGAGTCAGTGTGTCACCCTTCTCCAGCAATAAACTGCATTTTCATATATTACACCAAAAATCCCTTGGAACACCTTTATGTAAAGACCAGGTTCATGACAACCTGAGGAACCTGAACATACAGAAGTTTATGGGACTCAGTGATGCATCCCAGAGTCCTGAGGGAATTGTCTGATGTAGTTGCCAAGGCACTCTCCATGATATTTGAAAAGTCATGACAATCAGGTGAAGTCCCAGGTGACCGGAAGAGGGGAGGTATTGTACCCATTTTTAAAAACCATTGAAAGGAGGACCTTGGTAAGTACAGCCCTGTCAGACTCACCTCTGTGCCTGGGAAGCTCATGATATAGATCTCCCTAGAATCCATGCTGAGGCACATGAAAGACAGGGAGGTGATTTGGCACAGCCAGGATAGCTTCTCCAAGGGGAGAGCCTGACCAATTAAGGGGCCTTCCATGATGGAGTGAGTACATCAGTGGACAAAGGAAGAGTTGTGGATGTCAACAGCTTCTGGTGGTCAACAGCTCAGAGTCCTGAAGGACATCAGTGACAAATGGTGTCCCTCAGAGATTCACATCAAGACCAGTGCTCTCTAAAATCTTCATTAATGATGTGGATGAAGTGGCTGAGTGCTTCCTCAGTAAATTTGAAGGTAACACCAACCTGTGTGGTGCTGTTGACACACCTGAAGAATGGGATGCCATCCAGAGGGACCTGGACAAGCTCGAGAAGTGGGGCCATGGGAATCTCCTGGGGCTTAACAAGATCAAGTGCAAGGTAATGCACATGGGTTGGGGCAACCTCTGGTATCAATCCCAGCTGGAGAATGAAGGGATCAAGAGCAGTCCTGCCCTGAAGGACTTGGGAGTGTTGGTGGGTGAAGTGTTCAAGGCCAGGTTGGATAAAGCTCTGAGGAATGTGGTCTGTTGAAAAACATCCTTGTACATGGCAGGAGGGGGTGAATTAGACCATCTTGAAGGTCCCTTCCAACACAGGACATTCTATGATTCTAGGAAAATAGAGTAGAAGCAAGAATGGAGTAGCAGAGTGTTTAACTTATGCAACTTCTGTTTACATACTGAAGCAGAAAAAGACCAGAAAATATCTACAATTTGCCTATTCCAAGCTGACGTTTTATGTGCATATTCAATGAATTAGTACAGTCTTCAAAAAAATTAACAGAAGTACTAATAATGTCTAGAAACAATGCAGTCCTATCTCAAGAAATTTCTTCTGGCAGATGAAAGAAAACAGCTTGGTGAGTGTTGATTTTGCTATAAAATATGTACTAAATTACATTATTGATGGAGTTAGTTTGAAATCAAAAGCCTCTGATCTCCCCTTCTGTCTTTCACATTAAGTAAATTTTTTAAAATAGCCTGATTTCTGTATTAGCTTTCACATGTTTCTAGCAGCCCAGTTGGCAGCGTGATTTGTAATCCACGGAGAAAACCTCTAGCCAAGAGTGGAGATAACTTTTAGCCCTGTACAATGAATCTTTGTTGTTGAGATTCTCTGTCCACAGCAAGGTGAGGGCAAGGATGCTGGGATGCTACTTCAGTGACATTGCAAACCTTTAGTCTCCATGCTTAATCACTGTAGCACCAAGGGGCTCTTGTAGAGATCAAATACAAACGCTAACAAGTAAAAATATGATTATATAAATGCTGATACGTACCCTTTACAGAATCATCTGAAGGAAGAAAACATGCATCTAAATTAGAATCCAAAGCACACCTTCACTTATTTACACATTAAGTTGCACATTAAATTAAAACAGCAGTAAACCAATCAAAATATATGTATGCATTAGAGAAGTCCTTGGCTGCAGTGTTTCTGACAGAAAGTAATTTCCTTCTAAAATTTTGAAAAACAATTAGTAAAATTGTTCAATTCCATCTAAATTTAAATCCTGAGTTGAATGAAATTATATTGTTCTTTTTTTGTGACATGTGTAACTGGAAAGGAGGTGTGTAAGTATGGCGTGTATTGTCAGTTTTTTTTATGAATAGATATATTATTTTAAATGATGGGTCTTGGAAGAGGCTGCTAACTGGTGGGCAAACACTAACATTGTGCATTTTTGGCTGAGTTCCTATTCCAACTTTGCTACGGACTAAATACATTTGAGTTTATTTTTTGTAAAGTGTAAGGGAATTTGAGCTGAAAAATCTGGATCTATAGGTGAGCCGGATTCAACTTGGTACTTGTCTTTACTAATTTGACATCTTCTTCAAGGTGGAATATAAAAGCTGTGTTCATAAGCACATCATTTTGGGTTTTTTCTGAACTAAGGGGTGCTGCTTTGGTCTTCATCAGGCAACCTCTGTTTCCAGAGCCAGAGGTACTGAGTTCTATTATGGATGTTATTTGCCATTTGCTGGAAAGGAAAATAAAAATAAAAAATAAAAGGAGTAGAATTTTACTTTTAAAACCTTGAGATGGCCTTCAATGGGGCAGGAAGAATCCAATTATCTCATTTTGCAAGGCTCCTCCCATTTCCTGTTCTAAACGGCCATCAAAAGACCCAGATGCCAGGATTAAAATACTCTCCCTTCATCATTTAGTTTTTGTGAATGTTCTTCTTGCAGCTGTGCTGGCAGCATTAAATATACCTCACAGCTATTCACTAGGTTACAGTCTGATCCAATCCACACAGAAGTCTTTTCATTAACCTCTGTGGCTTTGGATCAGTCCTCAGGACTGTGTCTGCCTTTTTTTTTTTTTTTTTGAAGTGTTATGTTTTCTGTTCTCAGATAACAGTTTATGTACTCATTTTATGAAGTTTAAACATAGGGTATATATTCACACCAAAGTACAAGAGCACCTCTACCTTGCACTGTTCTGGGTTATCAGGTTGAAAAAACCCCTTCTCTCCTCAAGGAAGTAATTACTAAGTGCTCACTGCATTACATTACAGTTCATTCTGTCTCTGTGTGACTACAGCGTGTACACTGGATAAACAAAAAAAGCTATAAGAAAAAATCTTGCACTGGAAAGATGCTGAGAAAAATCTTCCTTTTGGTTTATAAACAAAGATTGGGGATGGAGACAGGAGGGGAAGCCAATGTACTCAGAACACATTCAGAGAAGGCAGAGCCAAAGGATGTAAGGTCTTACTCAAATACATTTTGTAAAATTAGGTAGAACAGAAAAACAATAGCAGAATTAAAAGGAGTTTTTATTACTGGCTGATCAGGAACAAAAGAATTTAAAATATGAAGCTGAAACTGGCACAAAAATATTCAGGATCAAATTCAGGAAGAAATATTTCAAGAGAAAATTTGACTCAGAAGCTTTTGAACCCTGGGCCTACCTTCTTGTTAATATACAACATCCTCTCATCCTGAGTGTATTTTTCACCACACTTATATACGTAGACTTGAATACTTAATGATATAAACCATGATGATCTGTGTTCAGGCTTTGCTATGGTTTTTACTGGTATAAATGTAGAGGGTGGCACCCTTTTGCATGGTCCTCTACATTCTGAAGAGGCTCTTTAATAGGGTCTAGACATAGAAAACAGAGAGTTGACACTATGTGAACATGGGTTTACAAGAGCCAACTTATTGAACACCTCAGTTCCTTCACCAGCTCTTGTAAGCTCCATCTGTGGGATCAGGCAGGAGACATTTAATTGTTGGTCACAGTCTGACTTATCTTTGCAGTACATAACAGATAAGGTTACAAGAGACTGCATAATGGTTTGGCTGGTGCTACAGTAAGTGGCACCCATTGCAGGCTGCCTGAACCCCTAAAGATATTCATGGAATATCATGAACTGACAAGGCTGTACATGCAATTCTCTGCTGTCTCAAATTAAAACGGCTCTTGTAGATGAAATATTAGCACACTAGGAATTTCTTTCCATTTGTCTCATTTCAGCTTCTTAAATGGCTAAAATGAGGCTGATATAGAATGGTAATTCAATGTTCCTCTTTTATCTGGGATTGTGGAGGGTTGACCATGGCTGGCTGTCAGGTGTCCACCAAGGCACTCTCTCCTCAGTGGGACAGGGGTATAAAGTAAGATGAAAAGCTTTTGGATTTAATAAAGGAAAGGGCATGCATGAAAACAAAGGAAAATAAAAATAATTATCTCTACTTCCCCTCAGTAGGCAATGTCCAGTTGCCTTCTGGGAAGCAGGGTCTTAGTACAAATAGGGGTAACTTCAGAATACAAACACCTAAGTAATGAAAACTGCCCTTCTCCTCTTTTTTCTTGGATTTGTTGCTGAGCACAACAACAATGGGATGGGATATCCCTTCGGTCAGTTTGGGTCAGCTGTCCTGGCACTGTACCCTCCCAACCTCTTGCTCCCTGCCAGCCCACAGGTCTTTAGGTGGAGATTGGGGCTGGGGAGGCAGCAGTGGGGCTGTGCCAGCCCTGCTCAGCAGGAACCGAAGCACTGCTGTGTCACCAACACCTCTGTAGCCACCACTGCCCAGCACAGCTCTGTGAGGGCTGCTGTGGGGAAAGTTAACTCCATCCCACTCAGAGCCAATACAGTAACTGAGCAGTAACTAATCGTTAATGCATTTTTTTCTAACTAAAATAAGAATTGGATGTATCCTTCAAGTCAGTATCAATGCACTTGTTTACATGCAAATATGTCCTAGAAAATTTTAGATGTGTATTCCAGTAACTCAATATAATATTCCCCTAGTTCCTGAAAAAGGCAAAAATTATTTTCACAGTATTTGCAAGTCCACATATAAAGAAGCTCCCTAAAGAATTTTGAAGCTTTCTTTTGGTTTTCTGTCATCAGTAGATTCTAGCCAAGAACCTAAGAAGAAAAACATTTTCACTGTATTCCTAGGATAGCTTAGTCCCAGATAAGATAAAAAAGAATTATCAAAAACACATGCCGTGTGGTCAGCAAAATCAAATAGCCGGAAAAAAAATCCAGAGCCATGCTATATATTTTCATGATTTGCGTATGTTATCAAAACAAGGATTAAACTTGAAGAAAGAACATGGATCAGAAATGAGAGAGGCTGGGGAAAATACAGGAAAGGAGGATACAGAGTACAGTCATTTCCTGCTCTACCCTGTTGACACTTCTGCTCTACCATTGTCTTTCTTTGCCCTCAGAAAGTCACGTAGTGACTCTTGCTGGATGCTCTTAACCCTTCTGTGGCTTCCATGGAACCAACGATTTTTATAACTTGGATTCACTGACAATTATGAGCTAGAGAATGATATTTGCTTCTGTTCAGGCTTTCTTACTGAGGAAACAGATTGAAATGTTCAGAAGGGAAGTGTCCTCCAAGGGAGCACCAGCAGTTCAGAAGGTCTGATGTCATCTCACCTCACATTTCTGTGGTGGACCCCCAGGTGACTCGGGGAAGAATGGAAAACTGTCACAAAATCCTAAGAGTTTTTAGGGGACAGTGTGGTGCCAGGTATTCCAGCACAGATACAGCTCTCCCTAACTAACTCTGTGATTAAATCAAGCCTTTGTGTTGTTCTTAATTCCTTGTCTCTTAAATATTCCTCCAGGTAGCATTAAAACTTTAATCTAGAGGGACGATCAGGTACTGAACTAGTGGGCAGGTATGTATATAATAGAGATTTTTTTCCTTTAATCTTTCTCCCAGTTTTTATTCTTTGTCTTTGTCAGACAGTTCTGGAATTTATTTCCAATATAAATGCTACTACTCCTTTCTAGAAGATAAAAGTCAGTGTAGGGAGTTATACTCTTAAAAAGGATCCATGGAGTATAAAGAAGCACTGTTTTGCTTTTATGACATGAAAATATTGTCTAGCAGCATCAAAATCAAGCACAATCACTTATCTTCACATTTTTACTATACAATACTCCAAGGATACAAAATTGTATTTGAAGACATAGGATTGATTAACTCTCTGTGGTTTGTGCTTCTTTAAATTACCTTAACAGTAACACACAACAAAAAGAGGATTTCTTTTTCACTTTGGGATAGTGGCAGCAATTTGAAGATGATCTTTTTACAGATGATTCTTTTATCAGAGTTGAAGAGGAAGAAAAGCAGCAGGGAAAAAGATCACCCAAACTGACTTTAATGGTTTTATTACTTTATAAAGCAATAAAGGCAACACCTTTTGCAGAGTGTCAGAAATGAGATACTGACAAATTATTCATGTGGGATAATTAAAAGCAGATCTCAATCCTCTAGTACAAATTACTCCATTCCTTCCTTGTTATAGTTTTTAATCTTCAGCATAAAGAACTGTAAATAAAAGAGGAAAGGGAAGGAAGAGCTAACATAAAGACACTGAAATGAGGAATGGTACACAAAAAAACCAAGTACTAGTCCTAAAATCTGTGCACAGCGATTGCTCTGCATTATTGAAGGGGAAAAAATGAATAGGGAAAAAAAAAACCCACATGGAAAAAGACAGAAAGTGATTTCTCTAATAATTCTTGCAATTGACAGTAATCTATATTATTCTGTTTGTGTTTTCTTTCCATCATGGGGGAAAAAGCTAGCTGTGAGAAAAACACTTTCAGCATGCAGTAAATTCAACATCTCTTCATCCCTAAGCACACTTGGGAAAGCTGAAACTATGCTGAAGTTCAAACCACAGGGGACGGAGTGGGGAGGACATGGTGATGGTGTGTGAATTCAAGAAAGGAAATATCTGGAAAACCTGAATATAATCCTGGTATTTTCAAAGTGCTTTCTTGTTTCAATGAAATGCATGTTTTCAGTTCAAAATTAACTTGGATATAAATATGAAACAGGATTAAACTACCTCAAAATTAATTAGAGACAAGTATTTCTGTTCAAACACTCAGATAAACAGAATTTTTGTTCCATTTGCCCAGAGAACAAAACCATCTCCTTCTTTTCCCCCACCACCCTTAGTGCCAGCATCTCAAGAATGCATGCATTGTATGGCTCATGCTGCTAGCAAACCTAACAGCTTTCATGCAGGAAGGGAAAATGTGAAGACAAGCCACCTCACCCCTACACACTTCTTTATTTTATGCTAGACAAAAGGATCACTTTGTTCAACTACTTAAATCTTGCACTGAATAGAGAAGTCGCTGTGGGGAAGTGGAGCTTGCAGAATGCCGTCTGAGATTAATACTCTAAATCCCTCACATTAAGTACACCAGTAGCAACTAAACAAATATCCACACAGATGTCATGCCATTCTACTGAGCAGTTTTATTCCATTTACAAAATGAAAGAGCAATCCCTTGACTGCTTGTCGTGGCAGGTGTCTGCGTATTTAAATGCTGGTCAGTTTTAAATGGAACACGTGTATTTAACTTTCCCAGCATGTCTCAAGCTTTTAAAGCCCATCACACTGATGCTAAAATAATAAGGGCCAGCAGCCTGGTGATATGATTGCTTTTTTATTGCTCAGTTTGTGCTGGGAACTCATTTTCATTCCAAAGGTTATGGCTTTTAAAGCAGTGTTACACCCATTTCCCTCCCCCAAACTGAAGCTGGATCAAGAAGGGCCATAAAGGAAAGCTGAAAACGTATGCTGGCATGGCAATCCATCCTCTGATCCTTTTTATTTTTGGTGTGCTTTCTAACCACTCTTCCCAGCAAAGATCGAGAGTGTGTCTCACTTAAGCCAAAGATCTCATCTGCTGTGAAATTGGCAGATGGACAATTAAGATACTTAAAGGTAAAAACATAAATAAAATACAGGGAAAATAGGGAAAGCATGTGATTACTGCTCACTGCTGTTGTCTCCTTGCTTCAGCATTTCAATGTCAGAAGAAGGGCTTCATCAATCAACTGCTTATTGTTAACTATGGAAGTCATACTACAAGAATACTAAAGGAGAGGCAGATGAATAGACACAGTGTCAAACTAAGTCTGGAGGAATGGCTTCTAAGTAGTTTAATGGTGTGATTATGTTCTCTGATAGGAACACTTTGTGCCTGCTTCCACCGAGGTTAGTCTTGCGTGATACTTCACAGAACCACAGAATTGCTGAATATTCTGAGTTGGAAGGGACCCACAAGGATCATGGAGTCCAACTCCTGGCCCTGCACAGGACAGTCCCAAGAATCCCACCACGTGCCTGAGAGTAAACTCAGAGAGGTTTCAAAGTATTCATCCCAGATCCTCTGAAGGGATCACAAAAGAAGGTAGAAAAACAGACAAATGAGTAGCCAAGAGGCATTGGGGTGGGGGGACAGGCTAAGTGGAGTTTTCTTACAAGGACTGGGGTAGTTCGTGTGTGCATATGTTGAGGATTAGGGGTGACATAACAATGCAACAAGCTGAATGAAGATAACACAGAGTTAAACACCTTCAGGAGCAACTTTCACACTCAAATAAAACATGAAGATGATATTGAGAAGAAAAAGAGTAATTTTTCTAGTTATATCATAATTGTTTTTTACACTTTTGTTTCATGCGAAAGGTCACATCTTAAAATTTTTTTCTGTTCAAAAGGATGTTCTTTCAGTAAACTCAGTCTAAATTGCTTGAAACTCACAACAGAAGACAGGTATTTTACAAGCCAAGCTTTAATGTCTACTTTACATTTTTTCATTTTTCTTATAAAATTCAGAATAAATATTTCAATTTACATGGTAGGGTAACAGTTATGAATAATGTTATAAGCAGGAGTTGAACCCTTCATTTTGTAATAGAAATAGGCAACAAATCCTGGAGCTGGGCCCATCTGTGACACATTCTTCATGGGTGGTACAGCAAGTTTTCTAACAGATATGACACTGTTTTCAGCAACTTTTCTAAGAAAAATAAAGAAATATAAAATTACAAAAAGAGAGCTGAGGAGCTGAGGGATAGCAAATGGTATATGAAAATGCTTTTAAATGTCTTAAACCAAAGAAAATACTCAATTATTGGCAAAGGAAGAGCTGTTCAGGGAGACTTCAAAGGATGTGATTACCACCAGCCACACTGAACAAATCCTGAAATGGTCTGAAAAGGGAAAGCAATGCATAGATTTTGTTCATTTGTTTGATAAACTCAAGAGAGGTTTGGGTTCTTGTGATAAGAGCAACTGAAAGAAACCCAGCAACTCTTGTCTTCACTCTTTCCTCTGCCCAGAGAGGTAAATCCTTATCTGAAAGCTGATCTGAAAGTATCCTCTGAGAGAGGCTTGGGCAGCTTCTCCACTGTTTTCAAGCTCTATGACAGCAGAGTCCCACAGCTGAGGAACTGGGAAAGCAATCTCTTCTCAGGTGTGATTCTGGAAGCCTGAGCCTCAGGAGGAAGAGATCAGATCCTGCTCAGACCCAGTTAACTTGGAAATCTGTGAACCTCCAGGTCAGTGTTTTTTACCATTCCCCATTAGGAATTCTGGAATCAGTTCCTAAAGAAATACCTATCCTTTAGTTTACTGCTAGTTAGTGAATCATGTATTTGAAAAGCTCTTGTAGGGTAGAAGTGGTTGCTTTATTGCAAAGAATATAATGAAAATATTTTTTTAAAAAAAGTACAAAGATAACACATGATTAAAATTGCAGAATTATTTCAATGCCAGGAGAGGTTAAGGAGACTGATAGTCTTCAGCTGGAAGAAGACATAACTGACATATAATAATATGAAAAAAAAATAAAATGCAGAGAAAGTGAATGTTTCTTTTAACAGACAGAGGGCATAAAGGGAGATTAAAAATATAATATAAAATAAGCAGAAGAAGGATCTTTTTGTGACTTATATTGTGACATCCTTTGTCCTAAGAAATTGCAGAGATCGGGGGCAGATTTTATCTTGGGAATGTAACCCTGGAAAAATCTTCTTTCCATCTTCTGCTCAGCACAGACTGCTCACAGCCATTTCAATTGTCCTTGATATGAAATAGCAATGCCCGCTAGAAGTAGGGGAGTAGCCTATGTTGTTGCATATTCTGTATTCCAAGAAATGTTCAATTTATGCATAAGTCATAGTTAAGTACTTCTGAGGAAATCTGTATGGGTACTGTATATTTCTGTAAAAGGTAAGATGCTTATACCCTCAAACTTTTTCAAGAAGACAGTTCTTTTCCTCTTTTTTTCAAATACCCCAGTTTTATTGAGATGGAATTTCTTTTTTTTTTTTCCTTTTTTTTCCTGTTGCCAATTACTTATCATGCCAGAACTAGCGCAAATCAAAAGGAGAAATCTTTACTTTGTAATTCAGAAGACCTGCCTGCAAAAGATTATGAGCTCTGTGATTATGAGCATCACAAACTCCTGGGTTCATTTAACTACCCATGGATTTCTCCGATGTTGAGACATCTGACCAAATTACCCTCAGTTTCTTTTTTGAGTCCGTGGAGGACTAGTCAATAAACTCAACAGGATTGAGGTCTGACAAGTTTATCTCACCCTAAAATAAACACATTTGTCCAAATTAATCACATTAGACCCTATTGATCATATTGATTAGGCTATATTGACCATTGTGGAAGCCTAAACAGCCAGCTCAGCTGTAGAGAGATATATTTTGTAATCAACAAATGGATGAAATGGATCCTATCCACAAATTCCCTATTCCAGTCAGCCATCACAGAGTGATATTTCCAATAGTTTTGTTTAACAGCAGAAATGGTTTGTTTATTGCCATGGATTTCAAGTACTTTGCATAGCTGAGCCTCAAGACAAGTCTGGGCTTAGTATCATGCAAAGGATAATAATAAATTCTGCCTTGGGATAGCCAATCCCTGCATAAAGCTAATTCTCATTCCTTACTATATACTTTTGTACTCTGGCTTTTATGACCTACTGAAATAGAAAATGTGACAGGATTTAGCATCGAGACTCAAAATGAACAGTGGAAAAAGCCCAAACATAAAATCATTTTAAAAAAGAGATTAAAACAAAAAACCCTTTAGGACTATGTATAGAATTCACTTAACACAATATTGCAGTGCATAGTTCATTTTTTTAATAACCTTGAAGCAAATGAATAACAATTCTCTGGGATCATCAGAAAACTGCAAGTGAGCAGAACCACTCACTTGCTTCTGGTTTAATCTGTCCCTTTGTACCCTTCCCCTCAGCATTAGAGGTGAGAAAGACTTGGTTTTTTCATCAGCTACCAGCAGCACCTAGCAGTGTGCTAGGACCACAGCAAACCAGCGTTTCCATGTATTAATTGTGGCTCTTGTTTATAATATGTAGAGGCATATTACTTTTTTCCATTTGTAGTGATTGTGAGCCCAGCTGGAGATGAAACACAACACAGCCACTCGCTCAACCCCTTCTTTCTTTTCCTCCCCACCCTGGTTGAATGGGGAGGAGAGTTGAAGTAAAACTTGTATGTTGAGATAAGTACAGTTTTAGTAGTTGAAAATAAAGCAAAATACACTAATAATGGTAAATAATAATAATAATAANAAGGAAAGGAAAAAAACCCCAAGTGATGCACAAGGCAGTTGCTCCCCATGTGCTGACTGATGCCAGACCCCCCTTCCCAAGCCCAGATCAGCCCTTCTGGGTAAACCCCACTGTTCAAACACTGGGCACAACATCCTATGGTGTGGAATATCCCTTTGGGCAGTTCAAGTCACCTGTCCTGGCTATGGTCCCTCCCAGTTTATTTTGCAAACCTCCTTACTGGCAGAGCAAGAGACAAGGAAAAAGAAATCCTTGGCTTAGGATAAACCTCAAACATCAGTGTGTTATCAACACCATTCTCATTCTAAATCCAAAACATGCCTTTGAGAGCTACTGAGAAGAAATTAACTCTACTCTGGCGGAATCCAGGACACCACTGAATTTCCATTTCTTAAGTCATATTTCTGAGTGAGGTGTCTGTGTGGATGTGTGTGCAGCATCCTCTAACACTCCCCAAAATACTGCTCTTATTCAACTGCAGTTTCTCTGAAAAAACTCTGTCTGCAAAAACTGCCTTCATATGCCAGAGAGATGTCGCAGAGTATTTTTAAAATTAAGAAGATAGAAAACCTCTGTGGTAGACACTGTTTAATTTTATAATTTTCTTTTCTAAATTTGGTTCACTTTCTCCTGTTTCTTGAAACTATGCTGAGTAAGAGAGAATATTATGTGTTTCAGTGACAGGAAAGATATATTGTTATTTATAAATAGTTTGGTCACTACATAATTAAATGAATTTTGTTTCTGCTAATTAATTACTTCATCTGAATATAGAGAATCCAGAAACTACTACAAGACAAGATAAACTTTCTTATATGTGTGAGGGTCTTATATTTATAAAATCTCACCTTCTTTTGGCAAGTAAGTGAAAGTTGTCCCTTTTATGACATAGTTTTCTAGATCAGAAAAATTGCACCAAAAATGAACTTGGTTCCTAGGAAGGGGTTTTTCTTGTTCTCTTTGTAATAATTTTTTTTCTCAGTATTAAAAGCAGGGCAAGGGCTTTCTACGGAAGACCTGACCTAGACCTTCAATTCCCAGAAGTGGTTGTTTCTCATTTTCTGTTTAATTTCAAAATCTCACATAACACCTTTTGTTCCTCAGCACCCCTAAACTTCTGGTGTGCCAGGAAGCTGATTAGCCATTTGTTATCCATCCTGATGATGTTTGCACTCTGGCCTGTCCAGTAAACTCCAGGAGTTAAGTCTGAGATCTGATTTTCCTCTGTGCCAAGTTGTCTTAATCTTAATGTGCCCCCTTGTTAGAAAGAACACAGCTTTGCCACATCTACTTGTTATAAGGTAATTCAGAGAGTTTTTCATCCAAAGTCCTCAATGACCAACTCTTAATACTTTTTGGAGCACAACATGCTCCTCAGACCCACAATTCACATGTGAGTTTTCTTTAGTCATAGCATTAATTACTGAGATCTGCCAATGGAAAGACACCTCTTCACTTTAATTCTTAATTTTTCTATAAGTTACCACTTCAACAGTGGAATTCAGTTGACATTTCCTATTCCTCAAATTATTAAAATATTTGCTCATACAAATAGGACAAGTGTTTTCTCCAAGAGAAAATTTGGCAATAAATGGTTTTTAAGATTACCTTGAAGCAAAGACAAGCCCTGCAGTACGTGCCACACATCTCTTGGAGAGAAATTAAAACAATTTTTTTTCCATTAGTAAACACTCATTTGTGTGAATACTCTGCTAAAATTTCAGTTTAGTGTCATTGAGCTGTGAGAGGAAGTATTGTAAATTATTTAAACTGGACATATATAAGGATACCATAATACATGATATTTTGTCTTTTGAATGACCCATCCTCCCTCTTCATGAGTCAATTAAATCATCTCATGCCTCTCTTATGACCATTTATCCTTCTTAAATGGCCAAACAATCTAAGAGATGTTAGAGTCAAAAGCTGATTATTAAAGATGCTAAAAAACAGTGTCAGTGGGAATTCCATAAACTTCTAAAGGTGACTGTAAAGCAGGTCCAATGGGATATTTATTACAAAGAAATTTCAGGCTGAATATTTAATATAACAATTAGATTTTGTTGTTGGCATAAATATGAGGAAATAAGCTTACAGTTTTCAGAAGGTCTTGAATTCTTAGGAGATCATGACTTGACACAAAAAAATATAGACACTGTTCTGTACACAGCAATTAAATAATACATGGAGATATAAATTACTGGAATGTTAGAAGGAAATTAGAAACCTAAATTATTTTTTAAATTTGATTTCTATAATACCACAAATCAATTGTGTCCTGTCTTTTCTATTACAAATATTTTCTACTAAATTTTTGATTTTGTGGAAATTGCTTAACTTGTGGGCCTTTCTTCATGTACCACCCTGTAAAAATTGTCTTCAGACACATCTCTGTGTGGAGAATCTGACAAATCCACTACCTCAACATGCAGCTGAGATTTGTAGTTGCCACTCTAACAGAACTATTAGGACTTTTTTTTTTTTCCATTTTGTCTTCTAGTACAATTTAGTCTATTCAAACCATTTATGACCTTTGTTTTGTCATATTCCCCTCCTTTCCTTCCTGACATGGCACTTCCAAGAACTGACAGCAGTCCCTGTTCAGTTCTACAGCATTATCATGTTGAATTGATGTTGCACCTGCCTGTCTTGTAAATACCTTAGCTGAAGGTAGAGATCCAACAAACCAATTTGGGGAAAAAAAAAAAAAAGAAAGAATGATGGAAAGAAAGATAGAAAGAAAGAAAGAGAAAGAGAGAAAGGTAAAATTCTGATGTCTTTCTGAATGTAAGAAAAATGGGAACCAATATCTGTATCTTTCTGAACTACTAATAAAAGTAGTTGAAAAGACCCATAGCATTTATGCTCACAGCTGTCATACTGTCTTTACCTAACGTGTCTTTTCAAAGTCATGTGTGAAACATGGAATATGGAAAAGAATATGGTTAAAAACACTCACTACTTATATTAATATTCAGGACCAATCTACCTTCCAGTGCAGTACATTCTCTGCTGAAAGGCATTCTGCTTCCCCTCTCTCTAATTTTCACAGGCAGTCTTTATCTGTCCATCTGCAATGCATTTCTGCTCCATTAAGTTATTATAATACACAGCCATAAAGATAATGCAACTGTAAATTATTGCATTAACATTCTAGTCATCACCACATAAACTCTTACTGAACAAAAGACAGAAGCTATTTCACCTGAGAATGTGTCATTTCAGAAACAGAATATTGTCTTTCAAAGTGGTCAAAAAACACTTGAAATGGCAATTAATACTCTTCAGAAATACCATCCTGACATGTTTTGCTTTTGTATTTGTTCAAATGTATCTCATCACTAAATCTGGTGGAAAAAAATCAAACAAAGAATAGAATAGAATGGAATAGAATAGAATAGAATAGAATAGAATAGAATAGAATAGAATAGAATAGAATAGAATAGAATAGAATAGTTCATTGGAAAGGAACCTCAAACAATCATCTAGTCCAACTGACTGGCCAATTCAGGGCTGACCCAAAGTTTTATCATGCTAAGCACATTGTCCAAATGCCTGTTAAAAACTGACATGCAAGGAGCATCAATAACCTTTCCAGGAAGACTGTCCCAGTGTTTGACCTGACATCTCAGTAAAGAATGGCTTCCTAATATCGAGCCTGAACCTCCCGTAAAGCAGCTTTGAATAATTCCCATTCAAACATAAAGAAAACATAAAAACCTTTTAAAATTCTAATTAAAACCTAAATATTGAAAGAAGAATGCTGCAAAACATATGGCAGGAGTGGGGGGAAGTAATTATCACTTGAATTCATAAAAACTATAAAATTATCATTTTTATTATATCACCATTCCACACAGAAAAAAAACCCCAAACTTTAAAAATTAACAATGTAAGCTATTGGTCAGTCTGGGTTAGATGTTTTTCTTTCATCAGTTATCAGTATCAGACACTTCAGGAAAGTTACAAGCACACTAAGCTTTCACTAAACACATCCTCCCCAGCTCCAGCACTTATCAGCTTAGAGGTGCCTTGAACCAGAAATGACCTCTAAGTGACTCTTTCCAAAAGACAGTTAATATGGTCCTAATGAAAAAAAACAGGCATGTTTTGCCATTTTGTCTCCATATTTAGAAATATTGTAATCTTAGAAGAATTTGGTTGACAGTTCTACAGGAAATTTTGAGCAAAAGCCCAAAGAAGCATTTTCAGATGACAAAACTAATTCTGAATCTTAACAGTGTGAATGGTATTCATAATCATACATGAACCAAAGCATCTTGCTTTGAGAGCAAACCTTGCAAATGCAAAATTAAAAGGTTTGTGGGTTTTGGGATTTCTTTGGTTCAGTAAGGTTTGGTGGGTGTGGGCCTAGTGATTTCTTACAAATGTTACTACAGTCTCCTTCTTGCTGGTTTTAGAAGTGAAACTGGGCTACCAGAAGCCCTCTGAAATAAGAAACCCCAGGATTTCTTTTAGATAAATATTTTTTACGTTTTTGTACTTTGGAAATGTAAATAAATTAGGTTTGTTATTTAAACTTTTTTCAGGACTAAATGTTTTCATTAGACTTGCAGGAGGAAAAACAAAGCAAAAGAAAAAACATATGACAGGAGGAAAGTAAAAGTAGCCCCTCTATTTGGTGGTGCTCCCGATCCCTTTACAGTGATGGAAGTTCTTAACTGTCAGGCATATTTCCTGGGCAGACTGAGAGCCAGAGATACAGATCTAACCTTATCTAACTGGGTTATTCGATGGTACCTCCAAACGCCAGGCAAGGGTAGACAGTGTGCACTATTTTCCCAAATGAAGCATACAAACAACAAGCTAATGTTTTAATAAGCCACGCTTCATTCCCTTTTTGACAGGTTTCAGGACACTGCAGTTATAAGCTATTTATTTAATTTCTTGGAGAGAGAGACCAGGAAGTCTAGCAAACAGAATGTTCTTTCTCTTCCGCAGAACATTAGGATAAGAATAAGCAAAACAGCATTTATATCATCATTCCTTTATACGAATGAATGACCTGTTACATCATTGCCTCTTTGAGATATGAGAGTGTTAAAAACCTTTGTACAGTAGAAGAAAAAGTTGTACAAACAAGTGATGTAACTGGTCAATAGACAAGCCCTACACTGGATCACTGTTCCCACAGTGATCATCAACAGTGGTGCTCATCACCTTTAGTTCAAACTCGGGGCCAATGGCCAAAACTCCTACCAGTCTTAGGAAAAAGGCAACCAGAGCACTATCAATGAAGACTGAGTGCAGTATAAAAGTGCACAGTAAATGAGAAGCGTTAATGACATCAGTGGCTTAAGCCTAAACTGCTTTAATCAGTTTTATTTTGTGTAGATAACACACTAATGCACTCGTAGCAACCACCTACCAGATCTCTAAGGCAGTAAATCTTTCGAACAGCAACAGGGTCCTTACCAGCTGGCAGGACGTGTGACTGAGGGTTAAGCTCCCAGAGTCCATGAAAAAATGTGTCTGTAGCAGTTCAAAAAAAAGGAAACAAACAAAAAGTTCTGAGCCTTTTTCTACTATCAGGGTCTAGACTCTGCGAGTTGCATCTACAACCTTAAGATAGGCATTTATGTTTCTCATTAAAATCTCCATATGTCAGGAATCAGTGTCCTTCCCTGCAAGTATCTTCATAACCCAGAATTCACAATGAGGAAACATCTCTCCTCTTTTTTCTACTTTATCCCTTCTCAAATGAAGTAAAAAAAAACCAAACCTCTTTTAAAATACTGATTCATAAATTGATGCATTCCCAAAGATTTGAGCCAGAATAGAGCAATTGATGTCCAGAAGTTCTTTGGTAGGTTGAACACTCTCACATCATAAAGCAACATAAGAGCTTAAATATTGAATCATCTGCTCATGATGCTGCAGGTTTAGGGTCCTCTGTTTATTCTCACATAAGAGAATGTTTCTTCCTGTGGTGAAATCTCAGGTGGGTGTTCAGAATGTGTTTCCAGCAAGGAGCCATCAGTCAATGACCAGGCCGGGTAGAAAAGCAAGGACATTTGCTTCTAAGTTGACTCATTTTAAACAGAAGTAAAACCATGTTGTTGTTACAGTTTTATTTAGAAATAATAAAGTTTCAACATGTTATAGTGAGCATTGTGCAGAGTATAGATAAATATGCACTGTGCTTGTACTTATGTCAGAAGACCTTAAATTAAAATCAGTGCAGTAGCACCATTCATCCCATGAATTTGAGCTTCCACTCTGCTTACTCAAGTCTTTTTCTATAGTCAGTAATTTTGAGACTTAACATGTAACAGTCATCCTTATTTAATTTTAAAACTAGTTGTTATACATCCACCTCCTCTAATAAATATTTCCATATATTTTCATGCCATTTTCCTTAAATCATCTGCCATAATCAGTGGTTCTGGCTGATCAGAATTGACATTTTTAGGAGAATATTTTCATATTATATTGAAAGTCTCTGAATTATTTTAATTCTAGAAGGAATCCAGGAATTTTCAAACAAAAATATATTTACCCTTATTCTTAAATCTTTGGTTTACATGATACTGAAATACCTTGGTTAAAAAAAATAAGAAACTAAAATTTATTGAGGACGCAAGCAAAAAGAAGAAGTCAGAGAGTGATGAGGACTTAAGGAAACAGGCAGAGTTGGTAACTGCCACATGTAATGTTCTCAGATCCTCAGGCACCTCCACATGAAGTAATTAGGTTATTTTTATGAGTCAGAGTATAACACTATTTGAAAGAGGATTTTAAAGGGGATGAGGATAAGTCTTATCTCCAGAACTCTGGCCGTATTATAGATGGAACTACATGAATCTCTATACACTCAAGTTCAAATTGTATACAGTTGTCACTGCAGGTTTACATTTCAGGGCCAACATGTAGTGAAATATTAAGAAATACTTTAGAAGAATAGGTTCCCCATTACGTGAAGATCAAGAAAGCAACATTACAGTGACATGGAGTCATTCTTTTGCTTTTCCACAGTAGCTGCTTATAACCTAAAATCTAACTCTGAGCTGTGCTAGGAAATATTTCCTTTTCTCTTTACTTACTATTCTTTCTTTGATATTTCATTATTCAGTTACAGAAGCACACAATCAGTGCCTCATTATTTCAGGACAACAGTCACTCTCTAATTGTTTCACGTCTGATGAGCATTTCAATGATGAATGACCTGCCTCACTCTGCACTGTTTTATAGCTGAAAAATAGATTCAGGGTTAGGAGAAAGTAATCCACTGTCTAATATACACCATCTTTGCTTTATCTTTCTGTTACTGTCTATTTCATATAAACTTTACAAAACTACTGAGCAGAGATAAGCTTTTCACTAATTTACTTTCCAACATAACTGTAACTCCTCTGCTCTTTTCCAAGATATGATGGTATTATGGGAAGGCTCGAGTGTCAATATTAAACACCCACTTGATTCTAGGAAAGAGCAGATTCAAAACTTTGAAGGGTCTGAATTGGTGTTTTTCTTCTCCAGAGCTAGATTTTCCAGTTGTATAAAATTTAGGGTGAAAAAATCCTGGGATTAAAAAAAAAAAACACAAAAAACCCCCAACAAACAAACAAACAAACAAATACATCAATGAAAGCAAACAAAAGAAAACCAACCAAACAACAACAACCAAAAAAACCCCTCCACAACAACAACAACAACAACAACAAAAAAACCCACCTCTAATATTTTTGCTAGATTTGTCCCTTTGAAAGTGTAATTACTTGAACTGTCCAGCAAAAACTGATGGACTAACACTGTCTTATCGAAAAGGTACCAATATCTGTGAGACAAACCCCAGTCCTTGTGGATTTATAATAATTCATACTGTTTTTCAAGGTTTCAGCATATTTTTCTGTTGTGCTGGTTTTGACTGGGCTAGAGTTAATTTTCTTCTCAGTACTTAGTGTGGGGCTGTGTTTTGGATTTGTGACCAAAAGAGTTTTGATAACATGGGGATGTTTTCATTACTACTGAGCAGAGCTCACACAGAGCCAAGGGCTTTTCGGTTCCCCACCCCACTCCACCAGTGAGGAGGCTGGGGGTGCTCAAGGATTTGGGATGGGACACAGCCAGGACAACTGACCCAAACTGACCCAAGGGATATTCCAGGTCATATGGTGACATGCTCAGCATATAAAGCTGGGGGAAAAGAGAAAGAAGAGGGACATTTGTAGTGATGTCATTTGTCTTCCCAAGTCACTGTTACGTATGATGGAGACCTGCTTTCCTGGAGATGGCTCTACATGTTCCTGCCCATCCATGAGAAGCAGGGAATGAATTCCTTGTTTTGCTTTGCTTGTGTGCTTGGCTTTTGCTTTACTGGTTAAATGGTCCCTATCTCAACCCACGAGTGTTCTCACTTTTACCCTTCTGATTCTCTCCCCCATCCCACCCAGGGGAGTGAGTGAGCAGCTGTGTGGGTTGCTCACTGCCTGGAATTATGCTTTAACATCTGTTCATCCCCTTTTATCTTACACTAAAATGTTGTCTGATTTTACTTTCTCTGCAATCCTGTTTTATCCCTAGACTCCACCCTTTTGGAAACTTACATGCAGAAGTTGTTGATTAGTGCCAAATTTGAAAGTATCTTCACCATTTTCTAAAATGAATGTACTTTGGAAATAACTAATACTTTGGAATATACACTAAATTACTATTCCTTTTCCTTTTAATATATCCTGCTAATTTTGATACAATATGCTAATTTGCTCTGCCTACCCTTTAAAGAAAATGAAGACTTCACTCTACTGATCTTTTACAAATTTTTACTTCGTAAAGTTTACTCTTGTCTTTAAGAACCTCTTTCCACAATAGTCAAAGAAAATCCACTTTGTGTAAAACTACTGCTTTATTTTCTCTCAAATCTTTCCAAATGATCATTCCAACGGCAGTTCCAGAAGGGAGAAACTAGTAAAGGTGAAAAGAAAGTAAGTATAACTAATATGTGCTTTACATAACAACTGGTGCTATGTTTTATTCTACCACCCTGATATATCCCAAGCCTTAAACAGAAGACTCAGGCTGTGCCTTATTATTTGTCATGCCAATTATTAGTGTACTGTTGGTGCTATCACAGTAGGATAAAATAGTAGCAATTTTCTGAGCATGGTTATAGGTTATAACAGGAATATATGTTGCTTTGCAACAGTGCTGAAAGAGCTGGATGGGCCTTTCAGATGTCAAAGCTTATTAATATAAGAATTGGTATCTATTAAGTTATTCTTTGTGACTTATCAAAACCATTTAAATAGCCTGTTTAGAGGTTTATTTGGTTTGCAAGGCCTGGTTTTTGGTAGCAGGGAGGCTACAGGGGTGGCTTCTGTGAGAAGCCTCTGGAAGATTCCACCATGTCCAGCAGAGCCAGTCCCTGTCTGGCTGCAAAGATGGATGTGCTGCTGGCCAGTTAGAAGTAGTGGTAAGGCCTCTGTGGTAACAGATTTAAGAAGAAATTCAAAACAATACTGGTGGTGCAGTTTTGATTTTAGCCAGAGCAGAGTGGGGTGAGAACATGTGAGAGGAATAACTCTGCAGACACCAAGGTCAGTGCAGAAGAAGGGGCAGGAGGTGCTCCAGGTGCCGGAGCCGAGATTCCCCTGCAGCCCCTGGTGAAGGCCATGCTGAGGGAGCTGTGCCCCTGCAGCCCATGGAGGGCACGGGGGTACAGAGATCCCCCTGCAGCCCCTAGAGGAGCCCCCGCCAGAGCAGGGGGATACCTGGAAGGAGGCTGTGATCCTGTGGGAGACCCGTGGAGAGAGGGGCCCTGCTCCCAGGCTGGAGCAGCCTGTCCTTGGAGGACTGCACCCCGCGGAGCAGTGACCCACGCTGCAGGAGTCTGAGGGGGGCTGCTGCCCGTGGGATGGACTCACGTTGCAGCAGTTCACAGGGAGCTCTTGCCTGTGGGATGGACTCATGTCAGAGAAGTTCATGGAGAACTGTCTCCATGAACAGCAGCACTCCCCCGGTGCAGTGGGGGAACAACTCCTCTCCCTGAGCAGTGGAGGAAGCCACGGGTGATGGACTGAGCAAAACCCCCATTCCCTGTCTCCCTGCGTGGGTGGGGTAGGAGGTAGAGCTGGGAGGAGGGAGTGGGGGAGTGAAAGGTGTTTTCTAAGGGCTCACTTCTTGTCATCCTGCTCTGATTCTGTTAGTGTGATAAATTCACTTCATATCTTTAGGTTTGAGCCTGTTATGCCTGTGACGGTATTTGATGAGTGAACTCTCCTGGTCCTTATCTCAACTCATGAACCCTTTGTTAAATTTCCTCCCCTCTGTCCAGTTGCAGGGGGAGTGAGCAAGCGGCTTTTGTTGGGTGCCTAGCAGCCGGCCAGGGTCAACCCACGACAAGAGGCTAAAATAGAGACAGATGATCAGCCATCTCCTTGAGGACCTAATGCCCTGTCAATCAGTTGTGGTATCCAGTTTCACCTCCTTAGTCTCCTAAATTACACTTGTATCTTTGAAAGTGCATTTCCCAGCATCCTACCACCATATTTTCCCATCTGGGCATCTGCCAGACTTTACAAAATGCCATCTCTCCTAACTTCAAGTAAACAGGTGTTTTTATTTCTATAAAAACTAGGGAGTAGGAATGGATGCTACATATCCAGCCTTTGTGTCTGCATGCTGGATATAGGAACCTGGGAGCATCCTTGTGCTGTCATATAGAAGTAGACACAGTTGGTTTATAGCTGGTTTATAGCCTTATAAATCTCATTTCAACTCCTTTTTATCTTCCTCTGGTTTCTTACACCATTTGTATTATAATTTAGGAGGTTTAGATTAGGTATTAGGAACACAATTCTTTTCTGTGCCGGTGGTGAGACACTGGAACAGGCTGCCCAGAAAGGTTGTGGCTGCCCCATCCCTGCAAGTGTTGAAGGCCAGGATGGATGGGGCTCTGAGCAACCTGGTCTAGTGGAAGGTGTCCCTGCTCATGTCAAGGGGGTTGGAATGAGATGGTCCTTCCCTACTCAAACCATTCCACGGCTGTGAATTTACAGGCACAGGGATAAAAACTGCCACCAAGCACACTATGACCCTGATTTTGGTAGGCAGTAGAACCATCTTTCAAAATGCAAAATACTCTTAAGAACTCTGGAATACACTGTAAGAAAACAGAACACATGTCAAATTTCATTTTTCATTTACTAATCAATAGAGTTTTATAGAGTAATACAAATTATCCCAAATTTATTAAAAAGATGGAACTTTTGGTGAAAGAAAAATATGGACGAGTGCTGATGAGGAAATTAAGAAAAAAACCCAAAACAACACATGAAATCATCCTGGATACACCCATCTGCATTTTTTTTTAATCGTACAAAAAAACTTGTCAAAAAAAGGAAAGACCAGATAGGTTTCTGACTGCAGAAACTTTAAGGAGTGAGCAAGACTGGAAATTAATTGCTTATTTTACACAGTATGCAGCATGATAACAAAAATTTACCTGCCTCCTCGTTAGCAAAGATTGTTGGACCATTTATGTTTGACAAATAATTCAAGTGAAGAAGAAAAAATTTTTAAAAAACATTTTAGAAATAGAAAAATCTTCTACTCCTGTTATCATGCAAGCAATGATTATCAAAAATCCAATAAATATTAACTGAAAATCTAGAAAAAAAACTCAAGAAAACAATCCAGTAATAAAATGCAGGGTACTCTTTTTATGCGACAAACAAACTTATTTTACTCCAAAGTGATCAGAATAATAAACAGGAAGCTTTATGCTGCAAAGGGCTGGCATAATAAGAAAAATGTCAACGGTGTGAGATTCTAAGATAGTCCTGATGGAATAAATGCATCATTGGTACAAGGGAATTTTAAATTTTTGAAATATTCCTTAAATGTCAAGATGAGGACTGCATGACAGTTTTATCTTAGCAGCCCAGTCTCCAATGTTTTTATTATTCATATGTGGTTTACAACTCAGCAGAGAATTTTTTGAATTTGTAGGAACTCAGACACCGATTAATGACCTGGTGGTATACTCCTAATGCACTCTTTCAAGCAAATTAGTTCTCACATTTATTGCAATTCTATATTATAATGTGAAAAGTTGATTTTGTTGGAATTAGGAGGTCCAGAGATTAAGTATGTCAACTGTAAAATATCTATTAGCAATAACAAAGTTGATGGCCTTGGTGAATAAAAGTGAAGGCACTGAAAATAGGTTTTATTGCAACTTTGCTCAAGCTGAAAACTTCAAGCCTCATTTTACTGTATTTTTCATGTCTCTGTGGCAAAAATAAAGGAGAATGAAATGCCACATGAACATGATGGAAATGAAAGGAAAGTTCATACAATTACCCTTATCTTTAGATGTATTAATAAACAGTAGCACCTGACAGTAATATTATTTGCATACACAAAATAAAACTGGTATATTTATTATTAATAGACTCTAAATCAGCAAATAACTCAGCATGAGATTTAGTTTACAAACCAGGGAACCTAACAGACTTAAAGATCTTTTTTGTGGCTATTGTAACACAAAAGGAGCCTGAATTTGGCAAAAATTGCTCTGAGCTTTGCTGTAGGTAGCAATGAAAATTTCAAGTTAATTTTCAGGTTAAAGAATGTGGTCCAGGGCTAAGCAGCTTTCCAAAAGGGACTGCCATTGAGTTTTAAACACACATAATTTCCTAAATCTTGTTGTAGAGTCTGAAATTATCTTTTCAGTCTCAGTTCCTGGGTTCTGCTAGCACTTTTGAAAGCAAAAGTATTTCACAAAAAGAGCTTCAATCAAAAGGCACTGTATTGCTACTGTACAGAAAAATTCCTCTGATTCACGTAAGCCATTTTTAAATGTAGGTACTTAAGTATCCACAACTTTTGTTTGTAGATGAGGACTCAGATAGGTCCTACCAGTTCTAAGCATTGACCTATGTGAAGTATAGAATGTGTTAGTATTTCTTTACAACCAGTGTAGCAGTACAGTTATTTCCAGACACATACTTTTCACGACAATATGATTTTATCTCTGCAGTTTCACCCTTTTTTTTAATTGATAACACTCTCTAAAATCCCCAAATCAGCATTCAGGTCAACATTAACAGTAAGGTGGTTCTTAATGTGCAAAATGAAACTTAAACCTTTAGAGTCTGGGTCTCATGGCTACATACTAGTGGTAACACGTCAACCATTTAAGAGGATGGCACCAATATCATTCTTATGCCTCTACCAGAGGAGCAGAAGGAATGGTGTTTCAAATAGATGAAAGACTAAATGATCCATCTGTTAACAAATTATTTTTCTATGATTTAATATTTTTAAATTACTCTTCCTTAGAATCACAGATAGTCTGAGTTGGAGGGGATCCACTAGAACCAAGACCAGCTCTTAAGTGATTGACTCATATGGGGATTGAACCCATGACCTTGGAGCTATTTTACCAGTTTCATAGCATATTCATAAAAAATAAGAGATCTAAGTTGCCTTATCTATGATGAGGATTTCTTAAGAATAGAGTTGTGAGGAAGAATATTAAAATAGATTTTTATCTGCAGCTAGACATAATTACAAGGTAAATCCCTCTCTTATCAATGCAGTTATGGAAGAGATAGTAAAGTTATTCTCCCTTGACTTCGAAATAAAAGACTCTTTCCATTCAGGTCACAAAATCGGCTTAATGACAACATCAAAACCTCTTTCTTTTCTATATTGGTACCAAACCAGCACCTGATTCCTACATTCTGAATCCTAAAACTGACTTCTGCTGGTTAGTACAGGTATTAAGGCATTCTTACATTTGTTTCTTCACATAGAAAAATGAAAAAAAAAAATCCTATTTCTATATCTGGTGAGAAGAAATTGTGTGTTTTCCTGGAAAACTCAGATGACAGGTTTTTTTCTTAAGATTGAAAGGAATTTTAAGTTGCCACAAGTAGGCATAACAGGATTTCTTTGCCATAATTATCACAAGTTTGAGAAGATAGCAATATGGACAAAACTCTATGAAGGCTTTTACATACAGACAGCTTACAATGAGGCACTGAGACGCACAAAGCCACACTGTTTAGAAGCCAAATATTTGTAGTTTAAGTGAAAGTGAAGAAATAAAACAATGTGAGGATTTAAGGAGGTCGAATTTAATTACCTGAACTGGAATTTAGCCAGGACAGCAAGGCTAATACCGCTACTGATCCCATATTTTTGCAATCAGTTATTTTAACAACCTTGCATTTGTGTATTTTTCAAGTGAAATCTTAGGCTGAGCAGTTAGAGGTGTGTGTTGTCGCTGCCAGTATTATGAACTGAACCAATATTATTTTTGCTGCTTCCCCATGCTCTTGATTGCTGTACTGTCTTACAATGGAGTTTGGAAATTAATTTCTCAGACACAGAAACAGTGGTTGGTATTTATCAAGTTTAGATTTGTATCTTCTAATCAACTCAGGTGGAAAATTGAGTGAAATGCAAGACTTCATTGAGCAACCAGATGTCACGTGTCTGCTGAGCTGTCCTAGGTCAAGAAGTTACATTCTCTCCCCTCCATCTTGTTAGTAAATAGCATAACCTTTTAGCAACTCACAAAGCAAGCAATAGATGACTGCTTTCTATTTTTTAATAAGAATAGGAATTATTTGTGCCCTCTATATTTTAACATTTTACTCAAGCCAGAAAAATTAACAAACTTTGATAACTCAAACCATTAGTCCGCCAATTGTAAAGCAGAAATATGTTTGCTTCTTAAATTTCTGCCTTCCTAAGTCATGTCTTTTGTTGATCAGTTAGTCAAGATGATGATTACAATTACCATATACCTCCTGATATAAATATTATACACATATACATTATATGGTGTTCCATGCAGGTGCATCATCAGAGAATGCCACTTGTCTGAAGAGCTTGTGTTGTAAACCAGAGGGCAAAGAATGGGATGGAGAGCCAATAGAGGCACTGCTGTGTATCCAGGTGGGCAGGAGAGCTTGGTAGTCTCAAGGAGGTGTGTCTGAATTGACTGCTCTGACAGTTCATGGGAATTTATGTGAAGTTCCTGGTGCAATGTTGATTTCACCGTCTTACAGAGAAGATCAACAGCCCATTTAAAGAGAAAAACAGCCATAATTCCCTGGACCTTCTTTATCTTTATTTGGTTTGTGTTTCCAATTGTTTGAGGAAGATTTAGCATTACTCTGCTTATGTGGCTACATTGCTTAGGTTGCAATACAACTAAAAATAAAAGCATAGATGAAGGGTCAAAGAGGCATTGCTCGGCACATTTGCACATGGAAACATGAAATTTAGGTTTGCCTTCTTCTAAATACCAAGCCCTCTCTGCTCATTTGATGTGATATAGACCACACTAGAATTATACCTAAGGGAAAATGCTTTAGTTCTAAACAATAATAAAATAAGAGTTGCAATTTTTGAGATTTTTTATGTGAAAGAAAGAAATTTTGTGTATACAGAGCTTCAGAGCTGACCAACCATTGCCAGAGGTGTTTGCAAAAGGATGTTTTTAAAAAATATCTCCCAAAAGACCTAATTTGGGAGAGGGTGAAAAGACAACCTGGGTCCCCGAGGCAGATGTTTTCATAGACCTGAATGACCTGGAGCATCCCCCAGAAAAGGAAGAGGGACTTGGGCCTCTGACACAATGACAAAGTGACCTTTCCATCAAGTCTCAAACAGCCCATAGGAGTCCTGAGGAAAGGGAAGGCAATGACTTCCCTATTTTGGAATCCGAGCAGAGAAAACAGCAAGTTAGACACTCTGGGAATTGGAAGTTCACCTTCTCTGTTTAATCTTCTTTTTTTTTTCTTTTTTTTTTCTTTTTTGTTTTTTTAATTTTAAATGGTTATTAGGAAAGACAAAAGCATCCCAGTCATAAGCACACAGATAATTAAAGCCAACAAGTAAACTTTCAGAAATAATCTCTTGAGATTTATTTTCTTCATCAAAAAAAGCTTTTATAGTAAAATATACTCTTCTCAAAGACATGTTGAAAATATGAGCTCCTTATTTTTTCTATTTAGAAAAAAAAAATAGGAGAGTGAAATATTTGCAGTGTTTTGAAACAATTTTAAATAATTAAATTGGAACATTGGGGTTTCTTGGTTTCTTTTTTATTTTAAATTGGGATTATCCCTAACTTCTCATCATTAAAGTATGTGTCTGCACCCAGAGTCAACCATGAATTAAAAGAAAAGTTAAATTAAACTTCAAATTGTATGGTTTAAGTAGTACCGATCCTCCTGA
Source organism: Atrichornis clamosus (assembly GCA_013400975.1). NCBI lineage: Eukaryota > Metazoa > Chordata > Aves > Passeriformes > Menuridae > Atrichornis > Atrichornis clamosus. The sequence continues at coordinate 5,011 of WBMZ01008474.1, read as the reverse complement.
GTGCAGGGGAATACCCTATTCCCTTACAACTGACCACATGAATACCCAATATCTTTTGCAGAACTATCTTCCATTATATTTTTTATAGACCACATCAAATTTCCTTTTTATTGTTGTTTACTTTTTACCTACTTCTGATTGAAAGTAAATGTCACATATCACCACTTTTTGGAAAAATGATTGTTTCAGATTTTGACCACTTCCATGGACATGCTATCAATTATTCATTTCAGGTCTTCCCCCCAGCTAGCTATTCACCAATAACTTCTACTAAAATTAATAGTTCAGAAATATATTAACAACTAGAATCAAATGGGTAATATTTATTTAAAGAGTATTACTATAATATTAGGTCTTTATCACAATATTAAGAACAGAAGAGATGAAATCTAAAATGCATTCTTCTTGAAAATGAAAAAAATGGGTTGGTAATGAACAGAAGGAAGCTTATTAGAGAAGAATTTAGGATTTTCTTTGCCATGATTTTGAAATGAAAGGCAGCTATCCAGGGACCAGAAGTTACATTCCACAGAATAACTGCCTGATTTGTGCCTCATTAAAAATCAAATTGCATAAATCAATTATTATTATTAATAATGCTGACCAATTAAAATACAATTGCCTCACCAGGACCTGATTGCAGTAGTATCATACCAGCCAGAATTAGAGCTCAAGTGGCTCTTCATACCCCAGGCTCAGAATAAAACTGAATATTTTTAAGCCTTCATAATGATTACCAATAGAATATACTGCTAGGAAAGGTCCCTGTCACCAGAAAACACTACAGCAAATAGCACTAATTGATATCTCTGATAGCTGTGTGAGTAGAGGCATCAAGGATTGACCAGACATGGACTTTTTAATTCTCTATCCTATGTGGATCAGACATCTGTGATGTATAAAAACAAAGGTGATGGCTTCAAAGTGCAGGACACAGAATAGTATCACCGTCTGAAAACAGCAAAATGCTGTCACATTCCCAAATAAGAAGAATTTAATAACAAAGATGTTTTATTCTTATGAAATTACAGTTCACCCAACAAGCATTTCAACTCATTGCATGAATACCATAAAGTAACAATCTAAGTGAGGAAAAAGATCAACATCTTACTCACAAATTATATTTATGACCATTTCCTCCAGAGCAATTATTGTAAGCGCATGACTGGGGACCTGAGCAAGCACTGCATCATCTAAACACAAAATGGGAACAATTTGTATTAATTCTTTCATAGTTAAGCCACTGATTAACTCAAGTAAAAATCCACTTCACTAAACCTGGTTTTAGTCTTTCTTCTTGCTTCATTAATTAATACTTCAATAGCTCATAGGTCCATATCTTCACTCAGTGTGTATTTTCATTTCAATGAATTAGGGCATTACTCAAATGTACCATGCTGGTGTTTGGAAATTCCATGGCCATCCATCATGATTCAAATGAGATATCCTCACTTTCTCAAGGAACAGCAAGCATGATCTAAGAACATCATGCCAAACTGCACCAAAAACAGGGAGAATTTTAACCTCCTTCCCAATTGTCCTGACAGTGGATGGCTGGACAAACGAGTGAAGTTTGTATTTCTGTAATTTCTGTAATTTCATGTATAATTCAGTCAAGCCTGCAGCAAGTCTGCCTGGAGAGCAGTCGCTCTCTGTAGAGTGCAGATGACTTTGTGCCTCAGGATTGTTGCATGGACACTTGGGCAACCTTCCCAACACACACACACATCCCTGTACACACACAACAGTCAGTCTCCCTCAGCTCAGTTACATCTCCTGTACCCCATGTCCCACCTATCAAGGAAAATGGTGTAAAAAAAGAACTTCACTGTGTCATTCCCCCAATTCCATCTCCTGTGCAGTAGGAGAGGTTTCTTAGGATGAGGGAGGCCTTTCATGGTTAAAGGAGTTGGTATCAGTGACCCTCACTGTAAAAACAAAGACTGTGAGCCTGACATGTCAGCAGGTGTTTATCCAGTAAACTCTAGTTATATGAAAGTCTAAATGAATTGAACCTTTGAAGAGAATAGTGTATCTCAACCCTGATGCCAAAAGATCTTTTTTGTTTATAAATTTATATTTTGATTTCTGCTAAGGTACTATATCCAAATGCTGACTACTGTACACGGTGTACAGATTATATATATATGGTACGTAGGTTATGTTACAAATGTTTAAGTGAAAACACTTTCCTGTTGCACATGGTATGGTGACATTAAGCATTCATCCTGTTGAATTCATCCATATTCAGACACTCACCTTCCTTCAAGTCCAGCTTTACTGTGAGTTACCACACTTTTACTCTTCAATTCACTATGAATTGTGGTATATAATATTGTCATTTGTGGATAATGACAAAGATGTTCATTTAATAGCATCTAACTAACCTTTGAACACTCTCAGCTACCATTCAACAATTCATGGACATTAAAGGGAAAACCTGGGTATGAATAAATGTCTTTGAAGTTCTAAATCCCGGTATGAATTTCCCAACTTCAGTTGCTCATAATGGCCTGGGATGTTATAATCAACTGAATACAACAGTGATATTATCTCCAGGCATTTAAAATTGTGGGAACGTCACCAACTAAATGCTGAGAAAGTAATTTTAGAAGCCCTCTGCAGGGAGTCATCACCTGGGCTGTGAGTAAGTTGCTTAAATAAGGTATCTGTGGTGTTCGAAGTATCCCACCTCAAATACCCACACCAGACAACCTACAATAGGCACAAGTTTTGTAGCTAAAAAATGGGTAGTACACTTGACAAAATTATTATAAATCTGAATTTTTCTTCCACAGAGAAACTAACTCTGAGGAGTTTTTTGAAAAGTTTTGAGAACACGCTCTTAGCTCTCCATTGTGTCAAACAGTTTGTTGTGGCCTAAATCATTTAGGCTGTTAGGAGCTATTGGTGCCACTGCTTTTTTGTTCAGCAGTTTTCATTTTTCTTTTACATCTCTGATCGATGTAAGTAGCTATAAATTCCAAACAACTAGTAAGTCTGAAACTTATTTGTTTTTCTCTCAAGTGATATTTGAACAAGTCAATAAATCCCAAGGAAAACCGACAATACAAAAAGTATTTTTTGTTCTGATCAAATAAATTCTTAATAACTGACTTTTAAAAAAATCTATCGCATTGACAAGGTTGATTTCAATTTCCTTGGAGTCAAGTTTTAGATGAAATTGGACCATACCATACCAGCATCAAGAAATGAGATTGCAATCAAAATATAGTATAGAGACTATATACTCTGTCTTTATAAGACAGTCTAAAAGCTATTTAATTCAACATAGATCATGATATCCTGGCAGCAGACTTTTAACGTAATTTTCTATACTATTTGAAGATTGAGTACAATGAGGGGAATAGCTATATATAACAAGATTTCTGTAATTTTGGAACAGAAACATCTCAAGCAGTTCTAGCCACCTACAGTCATGAATCTAGATAAAAAACATTTATGAGAACCAGAACCACAGTAGGTGCATCTTCATTTGGGACAATAGTATATATATACTACATAGTGTAAATTTCACTTTATCAAATATTTCTACAATTTAGTTATGTAGGCTCCTGTTACAGGTAATGGAAGGGAGTAATCCTTCCAGGGGTTGGTATAGCTTAGCCTAAATGTGTCAACTGTGCTCTGCTCTGTCATTCCTCTCCAAAGGAAGGACAGTGTACTAGTCTTGGCTGGAATAGAGTTAATTTTCTTCCTGGTAGCTCATAAGATGCTGTGTTTTGGATTTGTGACCATAAAGGTATGGTATTTTGTTTAACTGTGAAACTGTCCTTGATTTAACGCACAAGGTTTTTCACTTTTTACCCTTCTGATTCTCTCCCCCATCCTGGGGAGGAGTGAGTGGGGGGCTGTGTGGGGCTGAGCTGCCTGCTGGGGCTAACCCTCAACAGAGGGTTGGTTCACATACAATTATCTATACAGATGAGATTAGGGAGTTGATGCATTTGTCCAGACAGAGGCATCTGGCGGGATATAAAACACAATCATATTTCAACATAGACTCTCTGTGAGATGACATAGTTTGTTTCAGAAAGTGCCAGGGCCTGTCTTTTGGCAGCTAAGTCATTCCCCAGATTCAAAAACTGCACTGAATAGGTTGTCATTGGCTCTTGTTTAGGCTTAAGCCATGACACTGTAAACAATGCTATTGGATGGGTCTTGGTGCAGATAACAAAGATGGGGACAATTACAAGGAAACAGGAATTTCAATTGTTTTAAGCTGAATAACTATTCTGTAGAAAATCACAGCTCTTCAGAGACTAAACTCAACTGTCAGATAAAGGCATCAAGAACCACCTGAAATTTCCAATGATACCTGAGCTGGTAGATATGAATGGGTAAGTACAAAATATATACATATAAAGTTTGACTTGCAGAAGACCCCTGTACTACCAGAGCAAGTGCTAGAGGCCAGGACGTACCCTAGCACATGTCAAATGTCAGCAGACATAAGGTAGGGGAATGCAGTAATTAATGTTAAAAGAAAGCTCCTCGAAAAATGATGTCACAGCAGACAAATCGTGGATACCCCATCCCTGGAAGTGTTCAAGGCCAGATTGGATGGGCCTTGGAGACCTGGTCTCATGGAAGGTGTCCCTGCCCATGTCAGGAGGGTTGGAACCAGATGGTGTTAAAGGTCCCTTCCAACCCAGTACACACTATGATTCTATTATTTCAATCTTAGGTAGCTTATCAATGCCCTCTTCCCACACATTACTGAGTTGTTGTAGGAGACCAGAGAGAAAATTAATGGTTCAAAACAACAAGAGCATGAGCTGGGGCCATGCAGGGCAACTTCTGTGTAGGTGAGGACATGTACTGCTCCCCACCCCAGCCACGGGAGCTTCTGGTCCAGCCCCAAGACACTGGCACAAAAAAATTCCCACATGGGTGTAAGGCCCCAGGAGATCAGAGAAGATAAAAGACCATGGCATGGGTGTGCCTGGTGACCCGTCCCACTGCCTTGGACCTTCCCTTCCCTTCCCTT